>SAYR01037772.1:62561-102344 GCA_004382745.1 Argopecten irradians irradians | reverse complement strand
TTTCCCAGTTCTGACCATTAAAGTAAAGAAAAGTTGAAAGCATTGAAAGCGAGGCTGCGTGGAAATGTAACCACGGACATAGTGAGCCGGGAGGATGTATTAGAATTTCCATACTTTAAATTAATTTCTTCGTACGCAGACAGATTTTGACAAGAGATTTTATTTTTCCATTTCATAAGAAATTATACTGGATACATTCACACCATTTTTACCGAATTTAGCCATCCTTGCCCGACTGTTCACTTTAAGGTTAATTTTCATAAATGAACAAATATCTGACATTTTTAAATACTGAAAGCTTCTTACATCCGAAGTCATCCTAATTAAACACTGTATGTTGAGAAAATGCCAGATTAAATGGAAATGCGAAGATGAGAGGAATTGAGCTTAGTAATTATTAGCCCGAGATACTCTAGCCTGACACCAGACTTAGACATTATAACAGATAGATGTCTGGTTTAGGGCCAGAGGGCAGTAGTACTCGAAAACCTGGAATAAGCCGACACCGTTTGGTATCGGACCAGGTACTCTCAAATTCAGCTACTTACAAAATATTACCACCGAGAATCGCCACTTACCTTGGTTTTTTCAACAAATGAATAATTTATCTACTCATAGCCATCTATTTCATCATGCATGCACGTTCAATTGTGTCAACACAGTAGTTTCTTTTCCGCCACTTTAAATTTCCCTCGTCGCCGTCACCATTTTCTTGTAGCATGCATATCATCTTTAATCTCGATGGATTGCTATATTTGGGTATATCTGATGTTCATTTGTTGTATAGACTAAGGTTAGTGGTGCTTCTCGGTGGTCAGCCTGAATTGTAGAGTACCTGGCCTGATACCAAACGATGTCGACTTATTCCAGGTTTACGAGTACTACTGCGCTCTGGCCCTAAACCAGACATCTATCTGTTATAATGTCTAAGTCTGGTGTCAGAGCCAGAGTATCTCGGGCTAAGTGATTATCAACATAAATATTAAATTAGTGACAGGTAACCTATACCTTGACAGCGAAGCACTTCTGGGTTCTCATGTGAAGCGTTCCCTTCTGAAAGCGAGTGTCTTCATGGATAACACTGGAAATCTTCGTGATGATGATGTCAAATCGAGGATCCTCCAATGACTGCATTTTCAATAGAGAATACATCAGCATTTTTATAACATTAGACTTCATTATCAAAAGCTCTAGCTTTTTTAATATGGATTGTCAAATTTTAGTTTCATAAATTGAAAGGCAATGAGAAGAATTTTGACGTAGGTTTTTTTTTATAATAAATGTTATCATTTAATACACTATCAAATAAAGTAGGTTTAGACTGAGTGAGCAATAAATAAGTTCAAATTTTGTCTATGGTTGCTTTTTTTAAAAGTTCAATAGTTGATTAGTAAGAGTACATGAAGTAAATAAATAAATATCAAATTGTGTCAAAAGTTATATAGTTGAATATTTTAAGAAGCAAAATTAATGTATCATGGACTGACTCCAAAGAGACCCCTTGATCTGCTTTCCATCAATCTATTTCCTATCTATAAAGAAGTTACTTCATTTCACTGTTATACCTTAGTTCTATTCAGAGTAGTAATAGGTGAAAAATAATTTGACAGAACCAACCTTGCAGTAGGCTTTGAGTAGTGGATTCTCACAGTCCTTCAACGCCTCCTTTAGTGGCTCTATTAGCTCCAGAGTGTGTTTCAGGTAGATGATGTTAGTGATCTTGCTTTCTGCTATTTTGATTGTCTCCTGTTTAGGGATCTGTAGCAACAGGGCCAAGAGATGGTCAACATCAGGGAACTGACCAATCACTGTCTGTAAGTTGTAAAACACCTCCTCTTTCTCTGTCAGCTCACCAACGGCATCCTGCCTCATTGTGATGGTCTCTAAATCTGAAACAAAATATTTGTAGACATGGCTCTCTCTCTTTTAACATATTGCAATGGCAGAAGTAATCTAATTACAGAATTCAATACCCATATAATTTGAATTAGAGATACAAATATTGACAAACAACTAATTGCTCTTTAAAAGCCTGTTGACAATAAATTTTCAAAAGGTAGGCGGAGTACTATGACCTTGCCCTTTTGGGTTTGTTTATTTTTACGTCCTATTAACAGCCAGGGTCATGTAAGGACGTGCCAGGTTTGTTGGTGGAGGAAAGCCGGAGTACCCGGAGAAAAACCACCGGCCAACAGTCAGTACCTGGCAACTGCCCCACATGGGATTCGAACCCGCTTCCCAAAGGTGGAGGGCTTGTGGTAATATGTCGGGACATCTTAACCACTCGGCCACCGCGGCCCTTTTGGGACAGAGAGAGAACGCTGTATTTCTCTTGGTTTTAACCGTACCGTAGGACATCCTCCATATCCAAAGGTTAACTATCACTGTCATTATATCCACCTTTGAAATATGTCATAGCAGAACTGTTGGCTGTGTGTGCAATAGTAGGTGTAACAGCAGATAAGAAAAGTGGTTTGATCCTTTGATGTACATCAAAAGAATTGAACATTGGTACACTGTTTTTGACAATGTGGCTTTGAAGTTGGGTGCTGTTCTGTCTCTGTAATCTTCATAGGAAGTATCTACACATTCCAGATGTAGATATAATAACAATGATAGTAACACCTGGAGTATTAACGATGTTGACATAAAGTAACTACATTATGGAGCCTGAATTTAACATGGAGATCATACCATTAAATAATGACATACCTGTTTCTGACGTTTACAATTACATAGGCATAGACGCTGGAAATTTTGAGATAGAAAGAAAAAATTACCTGAAGGTGGCTGTAAGATGTTAGCCCTTAGTAACCTAGCCCCTCCTGGTGTTTTTGTATAGTTCAGAATACCATACAGGGTAATGTCACTGGTAGGGTCTCTCAAGTTCTGTAACAACTCCAAGTTCTTGGCTGTAGATGCATCTACAACACAATTCTCGGTGTAAGATTTTTCTTTCGTCAATAATTAGAAATCCCATAACTATTTTTTCTTGATATCATATTACATACAAATTAGGAATACATGTATCTGAATCCTATCACCAACATTGTGACATGTATGTGGGACAGTCAATCAAGCAAGATGCCAATAAAAATCAGCACCATCAACTAAATCAGAAGTGGTGCTAAAATGTCAGACTGCAAAATGTGTCAAACCAAAATGTAATTTTAAGAATATCATGGAATTGGTATACAAAATAAATAAGTTCTTTCTTCACTGATTAACATAAATCATATAGATTTTCTACTGAAATGAAAACTTTTATTTCAGTATGATTATTAATGTTTGTTTCCTACATTCCTTACCAATCATTGTTGTGTTTTCACTTCCATGGAAGACAACTTTCAGTGAGCCGGGAGCATACATGATGTTCTGTATAAATTCTACATACTTCATGAGAGAGGCTGCAGCTGCCAAAGCATAGTACCTATAAATGGTATCAGTTTTGATTCAATCTGATTAAAATACAGATCTTTATAATTACTAGATTTTCTATCAGATCGAATGATGATAAGGATTTGTATTTTGATCAGATTAGTTCATGTTGGCTATCACACGTACATATTGCCTTTATAAATAAAACTGAACTTTGTTTGATATACCCTATAGTCATAGTAAGAGTTGATTTTAAAGTTAAAGCATTTCAATAACTATTCTGTACTTAAAATATTTCAGTAACATATATCTAAAACACTGTGACTTTTATAAATAAAATAGAAAATCAAGTAAGAGAACCAAAAGGAAAATTGCATGAACAAATCATATTTACCAAATACAGAAAGGAGGCAAAAATTGACATATGTATATATATGAAGATTATGTTCATTGATAGCCTAAGTAAATGTAATTTAGTGCTTACTTGACTCTTACTTCCATCTCTACTGTATTAAACTCTGGCACACACAACTGTTTCACATACTGCAAACCTACAAATTGAAAGAACATTGAACAGATTCTAGAAAAAGAAAATGGCAGATACTAGGTGAATACCAAATATGAATTTACCAATTTGGCCTTTAATAAAAAGTTTAAAACCACCTGGATTCCAAAGAAATAGTAATCATATTATGTTCTGTTTTAGACTTTGGAAAATGAGTAATCAACATAAAATCTTAATTAATAATAAATATGGAATTTGATACCTCTTGTTTCATTGAAGTATTTCCTTTGTACAGTTGATATACTGGTATTTTGGAACTGATCATTGATCAGTTTTAGCAGTTTTGTCATGGTTCCATTCTCACAAGCAGTATTAGGAACTATGATCTGAAATTAAAACAAAATGTAACACAAAGGAAAAAATACAATCACAATATCATGAAATAAATGTATAGCTGTTAGGCTTACAAATCTAAGCTCTGACAGGTTACATCAAAATGCATTATATGGCAATTAACATCAAAGGCATGTATAATGAAATGGATATGATGCCAAGTAATATTATATAATTTACTTATTTTTTATATTGCCCTGCAATACAACTATCTTACATCATATCTAATTAAGATTGGATTTATCATTTGATCATGAGATCCTTTGATTTCTTTCAATAAAGGTAAAACAAAGCCATTCTGTAAACATAAAGCAATAAAAACAAAGGAAAAATTAGTAAAGAGAGTTTTTTTCCAAATAATTATGTATAAACTAAGTACAGTCAAACCTGCTATAGTATAAATACACCTCTTTACACCTGTCTATAAATGAGAGACTCATCAACCCTGTCTGGTGTGATTTACAATGTAATTGACCTCTGTATAAAGGACACCTGTCTATAAATGACAGACTCATCAACCCCTTCTGGTGTGATTTACAATATAAATGACCTCTGTATAAAGGACACCTGTCTGTAAAGGACAGACCAATGTAATTGACCTCTGTATAAAGGACACCTGTCTGTAAAGGAGAGACTCATCAGCCCCTTTTGGTGTGATATACAATGTAATTGACCTCTGTATAAAGGACACCTGTCTGTAAAGGACAGACTCATCAACCCTGTCCAGTATGATTTACAATGTAATTGACTTCTGTATAAAGGACATCTGTCTATAAATGACACTCATCAACCCCTTTAGGTGTCATTTACAATGTAATTAATTACCTCTGTATAAAGGACACCTGTCTATAAAATCAACCCCGACTAGTGTGATTTACAATGTAATTCACCTCTGTATAAAGGACACCTGTCTATAAAATCAACCCTGTCTGGTGTGATTTACAATATAATTCACCTCTGTATAAAGGACACCTGTCTATAAAATCAACCCCGTCTGGTGTGATTTACAATATAATTCACCTCTGTATAAAGGACACCTGTCTATAAGGACATGTTAGCTATGTCCCTTTGGTGTAATTCATTAGATAGGTTGGAACAGATTTGAAGTTGTTTTTTTTTAATCATAAAGTATTACTTATTTGTATATATTATTTTACCTCAATAGGTTGAAGGATCTGAAGCTTTGTGATAGTTTTAACATAGGTCTGAGTGTCTGAAAACTGTGATAATATCAGGAATGGACACTTCAAATCCAAACTGGCTAATCCTATTTCTCCTTTGGCTAATCCTCGCCCCTCTACGATAGCTGCAAATAAACCGAACTCTTATTTTATCATGGAAGTTAATACCTTGCAAAATTGATCAAATTCATCATCTAACATATTTTTAATAGCCTGTTGCATACTACCAAAATAATTCGCAAAAACAAACCCTGCAAATAAATTCCAAACAGTAATCGTGAAATTTTACACCCATGAAATTCAACAGGTCAACTATACAGTAGTATTTAAATGAATGTTTTAGCAAATTTTGATCATAGGTGTTATACACACTTAACAGAATAGTCACAAATTCTAATAAGAGTTGAGGTATACCTTATGTTTTAAAAAAAAAAGATATTTGCTAAAGCATATGTTGATTCTAAAATAAACTTACAAGCTTTTGATATTATGACTTCTTCACCCCTAAAGACACATTAAGACTCTTTTAAATCAAGGACTGAGAACAGCCCATTATACAATTTCAGGAGTGAAGATTTACCAGGTAAGCAAAATCAATGGATGCATGTTTTACATAAATGGTTATCTATATCATAGCGATAAGAGTAATAGAATCATACATGGGTCTGTGAAGTGAATAGGGATATCTCAACTCGAGTGAAAGATTTTGGCCGGTCAACCCGAGGCTTGCCGAGAGTCGACGGCCAAAATCTTTCACGAGGGTTGAGATATCCCTGTCTACTTCACAGACCAATGTTTGATTTTTCTCTCCTATACTTAGTAGAAAAAATGATGAAATTCCACTTGGTTTCCAGCTTTTTCATCGTGCCATTATTGTAGGAACGTTGTTATGCTTCAAAATTGATGACGTCATCTACAATGCGCGCAACAGTTACGCCGCATGTATTGATGACATCAAGTTATTGTCTTGCGCGTGTGAGCTGTCTTACACCACCCTGTTTAAGATAGAGATATGTTTTTCCCTAGTAACCACGGGATATCCCTGTGAAGTATGGGAGAATAAATGGTCTGTACCAACAATTATAGAAGATGTGGATTCTCTGGGAGTTGTTGTGCTATAGTTGACACTGGCTGGAGTCCGTCGCGAGTCTGGAGTCCTGAGGGAGCTGGAGGAACGTGGAGTTGTGTAGCCTTGACATCGTCCTCTCTTCCTTGCTCCAGGAAAACTTGTACTATAATTTTTTTAAAAATCACAAGAATCAGGATTCAGGAATAATATTTACCTTAAATGAAAAAATTAAAAAAAAAAACAAGTACATTGTCTGGCACCTGATCTAATAATTGTGTAACTAGTGAACGTATATACCCGGTATACTCAAGGCATTTTACCTCGATGTATTTGAAGTCAGTCCAGTGGGCACAGAGCTAGAGTGTTTATACCAATCATGACCTCCACTCTTTACCAGCTTATCAACATTTTGTCTTGGAATTCTCTGAAAATTTTCTGTGCTTGTCTCGGATTCATATCCAGAAATATTTGACATTGGTGTTTGAAGAAGCCCAAAATCTGAAACATAGGAAATAAAATTTATAAGCAAGGACATATATAGGAATAAGATTGGGTAGTTTGATGATAAATAGCTTGGGTTTTGTTAGTTTAGCATTCAATTAATAGCCAGGGTCCTGTATGATGTAAGGACATGCCACATTTTTGTTGGTGGAGGAAAGTTGGAGTACCCAGAGAAAAACCACTGACAAACGGTCAGTACCTGGCAACTGCCCCACATAGGATTCGAACTCGCAACCCAGAGGTGGAGGGCTTGTGGTAATATGTCGAGACATCTTAAACACTCAGCTTTGAGTAAAATGAGTGACTCATTTTTCAATTAAAAAATTAACTAAAAATCAAATTATCTTTGTACATTTGCTTGCACTGTTATATTGATATTAATGATATAAGTGTCCTCCAGCTTTCCCAAGCCTCATGTTCACCTATCTCCATTGCAAACATTTCAATACATGTGTAATGGGGCGAGACTAGTGACTGCTGCCAGCTGGGCTCAAACCCGCGATCCCAGACTTACTGGTCCATGTCGCTTTACCGCCTGAGCTAAATGGAATTTCTCCCTAGCACAAAGCTAGAAGGTCGACCATATCTTCATGTACAATTAAAATCGGGAACATTTACACTTAAAGTTACTGTATTTTACTAATACGGAGGTTTCGAGATCCCAAAATGACGTGAGTAAAGTCGATTAGTCCCACCGGTACTCTATTCACGTCAAATGATGGCGTCATAATCACCAGATGGTGGTACTCATCAATGGTAAATTGTACTTTACTCACATTGTTTTAGGATTTCGAAACTCCTGTATTCCTTTATTTTATTTTGTTTACATTGATTTGTTTTATGTGAAATAATTTTGTACAGGTCTCATTTTAACTCTATATTTGATCCCAGTAAATGTCCCACATTCCTCAATTTACTTGCTCTTCTGGGGCAAATGTATGTGACAATATAAAAATATGAAATATAACAAAGTGATCTCACTGTATTTCGGTTGTTGGGCAGCCATATCAAGTTATGTGATGTTTCTTCTCCCTTGGTTTAGCCTATATATATAGGCTACAATCTGGAAAAGAACATAAGTTACACATGTATGTAAAATCAAAAAAGTTTTTTTATAAAGTAGACTTTATGCTGAAGCAGTACAGTGTAGGATACAACTGTATATATTTAAGAAGATATCCATAAAAGATAAACGATTCTGCATTAGCTTAAAAAGTCTCAATTGTTCTCGAACGATCACTGGTCAGTCTTCAGTCGTGTCGTCTGCATCGTTTCACTTCCGTGTTAGTAATAAACTGACTTTAGATTTAATATAAAATGACTGGCATAATCTAGGGTATCCAAGTGTCACTAACTAGTATCAAATGCCAAACATTGCAAAATTGTATCAACAGTTTATGTCGATAACAATAAGAACTTACGTCTACAAAAATTTGGTGACATCCATTTTATATGTTCGGATGCTATCATGCAATATCCTTCAGAGGCAGAAAATAGGCGAGGTGTTCCAAATGGAGAAGTTGGCGAACTTGTTTCACATGAACCGTCGTGCAATGGTGAGTTGAAGGTTTATCTGGAAAAAAAACCTTCTCACAGAATCTAGATGATATTGGATTCTAATTAATTCATTTGTATCTTGAAGTTGGAGTGTAGTATTGCCGATTATTAAAAAAAAATCAAAGTAAACATTTGTGGGACAGGCCTACAAATCTATCATTTCTGCATTTTAACATAACGTAGCCTGGCCCACATAAGCTTAGTCACTATAGGCCTAACGTGTACATGCAGCGTTACGTTTCGGACTCAAAGTGTAACATTGACCAGGTGCCGCGTACTGATGTCTGTATGACATTTTTCTCAAAGAAATATAACGCATCATTTTCTTGTAAAAAAAAAACATGGAGACAAAAAGTAATCGGAAAAATTTACACTATAAACTCCTAGCTAACTCTACATTTATAAAAACATGGCCCATTTTGAGAGAGAAAATGATACTTGTATTGCGTTACGACTGCTTGTCGTGAAAACCTTGTTTCCAAATAATGTCTCTTGTTTATTTTAAGATTAGGGATAACTTGATCCGAGGCATACAGAGGAAGATTGGTTCCAAAGTTGTTCAGGAAAATGTTCAATTTAGCTGATACTAAGAGAAGTGAGCGTTAAAGTAGTTTAGTGTGATGCCTTACTAGTATTTTCTCACGATTACCAAATTCCGTGTATTCCGATATTTTGGCGAAAAGCTCCTTATATATCCATTAAATAAATAATCTTAAATTTAATTAATATGTCGATTCTTAAAAAAATACATGTGTAGACTTAGCAAACTTGCTTTAATTGAAACACATAAAGCCGATATACAGAACAATGCGATCAGGTTTCTTTAACCTTAACTCCAAGTTGAAAGTGCCATATTTACTCTTAAATATCATGAATTATACGTCCATAAATCTACTGTATATTTTGGTCTTAAAGTGTCGGACATTCCACAATCACCACTATTTGTACACGTACATGTAGTTAAAGTTTTAAAGAACCTTTGGACATTATATCATATTATAGTGAACGTAGGTTGATCGTTTTCTCCGGGAACTTTGCCTTTCATCCTCCAACAAAAACTTGTTCAGATGATAGTGTTTGTGATTTTACTACATGTCATAATGCAAAGCAGAAAACCATGTAAAGGGAAGCAATTTATTTTTTATTAAAAGTAAGAAGTATCATTACATCGATATATCATATTACAATATCTAAAAATCACTTGTCAAATTTTATTTAGGGAGGAGAAATTTAATATCACAAGTATATTTTAATCAAAATTCCATGCTATAATATTCTACGAGACATACAGAATTTACAACATACACCATTATGTAATGTTCAAAGCTAACTGGAAATACTTTTAATTGTCTCATTAATTAAATATATTTGAATTGCTGATAAGATAGCGTCTGGAAACTCACATGGTCTGATATCAAGACACACATATATAGATAATATGTCAACCCTTGTTGTTCATCTTTTTAGTATCCATGAAAACAAGACTGCATTGAGTTGCTTGGAGGTCTCCAGATTTATCTCCCCTGTACATGTATATCCATTATTAATTGTTGCGTCATTACTCAGTTAGTAAGATGATGTATTACTAGTAAAACAAAAAATGGCTTACACCTATAAAAACAAATAACAAAAACTCCACGCTATTGTAACTATAAAAAACACCTACCCAAAAACAGATAACTCCATAAAGAAAGAAAGTTAATTTGTTAAAAAATGATCTTGACCTTCAGTCAAGGCCACTGGGGTCAAATAGGCTATAACTTAGAGGCCTATAGACGTGATATATAATATAAACTTGATTTATTTTACATCCTTTACGAAATAAGTTATACAACTTATGCAAATCACTCTTGATGTAAGCGCGCGAGGGATCTTATTGTTTGGAGGAAACTGGAGTGCCCAGAGAAAACCCGCGTGATCGGGCAGATGACCTCTAACCTTTTCACGTCCGTGTCGGGGATCGAACCCCGGCCGACTAGGTGAAAGGCGAGTGGCTTTACCACTACACCATCCGATCATCCTAATAGACCTGATATTGATCCTGTAGTACGCTGGGATGAAGGACTACCAAGTTTGTTCAAATAAATGACCCTGACTGTCATTCAAGGTCACAGGGGTCAAATCGGTTTTGGCCATCCATTACTTTTATTGTTAGCCAATACCGTATACAGTGACTATGTTGTTTTGTGCCAAGTAGGTCAGATGACCTTTTAAGCCTATGGGCCTGTTGTTTAGATTAAATCGAGTTAAAATATGTTCTTATTATGACTAAAAATATTGAAAGAAATTGAATCGATTTCCTAAATTGCATCCCTTCAGCGCTTAGCATGTCAGAGTCATAATAAATTTAAGATTACAAGAGGCCAATGTGCCCTAATGGTCATCTGACTATTAGCACAATACAACACACCAAAGAATATAAAGAAGTGGCAAACAGGCAATACAACGAACTCTTGAATGGAAGAAGTTCAGTTTCTGATATCTTTGATGAATTTGTCCTTGAATAAAGGTCAATGTCAATAACTTCAATATATATGGTAGCCCTTCATGCAAACAGTCCAATATCATATCTCTAGGCCTCTTAGCTATACACAAAAAGTCGTCTAAACATTTAAGCCTACTTAACCCCTGTGACATGAAATGAAGATCAAGGTCATTCATTTGAACAAACTTGGTAGCCCCCATCCTAGCACGTCACTGGTTCAATATCAGGTATCTGGCCTCTTAGTTATTCACAAAATGTCGTATAAATATATAAGCCTTTTTGGCCTTATGACCTTGAATGAAGGTCAAGGTAATCCATTTGAACAACCTTGGTAGTCCATCATCCCAGCATATAACTGGCCCAATATCAAGTCGGCAGGCCTCTTAATTATTCACAAGATGTCGTTTAAAGATATTAACCATTTTGACCCCGGTGACCTTGAATGTTGGTCAAGGTCATTCATTTGTACAAACTTGGTAGCCCTACATACATGCATGCTGCAGACCAAATATCAGTACCCTGGGCATATAAGTTTTTAAGAAGAATTCGTTTGAATGAAAAGTTCGAACGAACCCTCGGGTAAGATGACCTACAATGCATTTCATACTCTATAACAAGTAGCGATGCAAAAACAACTGCCACTATTACAGTGGTTAAAAGCGTCTCAGGAACTTGGTCTGTATAGTCTATATAAATATCAATTTGTATTCTTAATACATACCAGTTTGACAGAAAAGAAAACAACATCAATAACATACAACCAGAAGTTTAAAAGTTTATTTGTAAAACATATAATCACTTTGTATTCACCTAACCCAGGCATCTATGTCATTTTTTATCATCTCAAAAATCTCAACAAACAAATATATGTCATGTAAACTTACACATGTTAAATAGTTAAAATTCCAAATATTAATTTTTAATGAGATTAATAAATAGTAATTTACATTAGAGACATTTCGAATTAAATTAAATACAATGAAGAATACATTATTTTAAAAAGTATATCATGTATCTCATTAGGTACATAGTATGTAAACAAACAAAAAGGAAACAGGCATTTTAACCATTATTTGAAATATAATTGAATGCGTATAATATTTTTTTACAAAATCCATTTATTAGTTCAAGCAAATAATGAATAATGTAGTTATGGCGTCTACATGTCAAAAACAACTATAAGATAAATCGTTCAATGGTTTATGCACTTTAAAAAACAGCACTCCGCTTCTAAACAAAATGTAAAAATTACTTTTTTTATGAAGTATAGAGGTAAATGATCGAAACAATAATGATACTAACTTCATTGAGATTCTGGTTAAGGCTCTTTTTTAAATGGTTATCATCGTTTAAAAGTGCTGAAAGTATACTATAAAACTTCGTTTTGTATCGTTTTAACATATCATAAAACAAAGGGAAGCCTAATAGTGTATTCATTTTGATTGTTTTAATAATACAACTGAATGAAAACCAACATTCACACCAATAACGTACAAAAGTATATAAATAGGACTTCTGATTTTATGGTTAGCCATTTTGGATTTTGATTGATAAAAACTATATAACAAATATAATAATACAATAAACTGGAATGTTATAGAATAAACGAAACTTAAGTTACCACCCAATAACAATGGCAAGAACAATTTGGTATATAGCGTATCAGTAAAATGTACATTTATGAAATGTATTTCACAAGATATTAAATCGAATTCATAAGGATATTCAAACTCTTTGAGTAAAACTTGAGGTAAGCAAAGTGACTTTGTGGTATTCACAAGGCCCATTTGCAAAATCTTCATTGATGACAAATACTAATGTCATACTTGATAGAATAGATGTGATTAAAATATTTTAACCTCATAAAAACCTTAAAAAAATACTCGGATATGTAAATGATCACCGGCATAGAATGTATAGCATGAAGCGATATATCAATATTGGCATGAAAGATGGAATTTATGACGGTTCAAAACGAAATATCGCAATACAAGAAAAATTGTAACATGTTGACTATCATATTTTAAAATCCAATAAGATAAGAGTTGGTCAATGCAAGAAAGCTTTTATGCCAGACACTAGAGAAAAGTATTGTTCACACACTTCTAAAAGAGTGTTACATAATATGTCCAAACTGAAAAATAAATTTCAAACCCTCCACCCATGAATACGGTAAACGCATCATCTACATAACAATGATGTGATATGAAGTTAAAGGAAACATTGTACAAGACAAAGGTTAGTGGTGTAACAACAAAAATTGCAGTGTTAATAGCAACCTATCAAATATTCCTCTTCTATGTTTCAAAACGAAAATGTATTTATATCTCAATTATCAACGATTGCGCGAGCTAAAACATTCCATTGTAGTCAGAATACTTTGGTTCAGATAACCCAAACAATAATAATTTTCTTATTTCCTAGTCCGATTAATAGCTCGATAAAACGTTAATAATAATTATAATATTGGTTACTGATAATAAGGATAGCTGCTATTATACCAATAACTGTACTCGTCCATTGGACGAGAAGGCCACGGCCGATTAAGAAATCGCTCCCGTCCCCGATAGAAGTGCATTGGCGGAATTGTGTCTGTAATAGTGTGTGAAATATGATAACAACTTCACGTTTACAGGGGTTCGTCTGGTACTTTACACCCAAAATGTTCATTTTCCCCTCATCTAACATATCAAGAATAGCTGGAATAATTTGGGTGCGTTAATAAGTTCATCTTGACTATATATACACACACATACTTTATCCAAAGTGTTGACTGACTTCTTATATATGAATTTTCTAAAACATCAAGTTATTACGCTCAATTGCACTGTATAAATATCACAGCTGGTCTGATCTCGAGTTGGGGAATATTGTATCGCCTATGACACCACTATCCGCGATGAGAAACAACACGTGTCTGCAATAAATAACTGAGGAAATACTGAACTTATCATCAAATGAGACAACTACTTGTTTCCTGTTCATCTTTATAATCTACATTTTATTTCCGAAAAAGTTTATTTACTCTTGAATTGGTTTTATGGTACGTGTCATGAATTAAACTTTTTTCTAGCATCTGGTTCAACAAATACTCAGTCACGCTTCGTTAATTTGATATTATTATAAACAAGTGCAACACATACAGTATCATAATTCTGTTCTACTTTACTGTTTTAGTTCTTGCATTCGAGTTTTGGTATTTTCACTATTTTCATTCATTCTTTATCTCCTTGCATCGCTCATTTCAAGGTTCTAGAAGGACATGACAAGAGTACGATTCAGTCATTTGTATACCGTGTGAATAGTGTGAACCATCCTTAATTTACTCTGACAGATGTGTGAACATCCTGTGAGTCGTAACCTCTAAAAGACATCTGCCAGTGTCTTATTTTTCTTCACATTCTGACCTATATTTATATCCATATTACACTATTATTTCGTCATTATGTGCAGGATGCGTGCACTTCAGTTGATTAATTCATTAATTATACCTACCTAACCTATATTTCTTTCTGGACGTTCGCGAGGTTTGTAAGTTTACTAATGCATATACAACTACAGGCGTACCTAGGAAATACCGCCAAACATTAAATGCTAAGTTTTCATGTTCAAATGGGTTACTCATTATATGTTTTGCATTAAAATCTGAAAACAGGACAGTGTTTTACAATTCAAATCTGCCAAATTCATTATTATTATAATTTATTCATTCATTTATTTTTAATTTATTTATAAATAAAGATGATTCCCATAATCAGAATGAAAATGTGAACTTAATAAGAATATTGAATGGTTGAGGCAATTTACTGTACCACAGATAAATATGATGAAAGTACTCAATGGAATCGTTGTCATAATGTTTTGTTGTAATATTATAGTTTTGCTGTCAATACATTTTCTGTTACAGTATCATATTATATAGATCATATATATTCAATCTTACATGCATGCAGGTAAGGCTCAATTGTCTGATCAAAGTAGCTGAAATAAAGTTGCATGCAGTGATTGAAATACAAAACACAAATATCCAATACAACTTAACCACAACATGAATAAATGATGCAAACATCCAAAGAGATATATTGATCAACAAGACCTAAAACTGAAATGTTACGTCGTGACACTAAGGAGTTTCAATGGCCAGTGTCCACATGTATAACACATTTCAAATATGAACAAGTCTAAAGCAAGGCTTTATCAAAATGAAATATAAGGAGTGAGGAAATCTCAGGTAGTAATATAATGTCATACTAGCAAATTATTGGGTTTTACACTATATGAATGGCTGATATGCCTAGTTTTGGCGACAGAGAAAAGTCAGAGTTGGATACCCTAAGCAATCACACAATAGCTAGTAGTATTACAAACTAATACAATAAATAATGCCAAAGTACCCACAATGGATAGTTGGATACCATCAAGAAAGTTTACCAATCATGATATAATTCCAATTTAGATGATTATCTTGTGCTTTAAATCCTATATCAACAGCTTTGATATAAGGGCAAGACAAGCTTTGCTGGCTGAGAAAGGTCAGAAATGGAAGCCTTAATCAATCGGCCACAGCAACTCTTACATTTATTTGATATTTTGAATCACGAAAAGCACTACAAAAATGTACTTACAAACTTGAGAGCGGATGACTAGCACATGATACATAGCAATAGTATTTGATGGAACAAAATTCAAGTGGGTTTCAAACAATGTATTCAGAATCAAAAACAGAAAATAAAAACTCAAAAGAAAAAAGAAGATTCTACAGCAAGTGTTAGAAACAGTGGAAATGAAATATGATGAATTCACACATGAAAGTTCTGAGCTCATCTACATGTACTGCTGGGCGATGTCTCCAACCTAAAGAGAACAGCAACACATATATCATAGCATTTCCACTGGTGCCACTTTTATCAGGTTGTAATCATTTGTGTAAAATGTGCAATGGTTATTGATGATCACTTGTATGTGCATTTCTTAATTGTTGATTTCTGATCATTTGTTAGTATAATATTTTGTGATCATTTGTTAGCAAAAATCTTTTGTGATTATTTGTTAGCATAGATATTTTGTGATTATTTGTTAGCATAAATATTTTGTGATCATTTGTTAGCATAAATATTTTGTGATCATTTGTTAGCATAAATATTTTGTAATCAATTGTTAACATAATATTTTGTCATCATATGTTAACATAATATTTTGTGATCATTTGTTAGCAAAAATCTTTTGTGATTATTTCTTAGCATAAATATTTTGTGATTATTTGTTAGCATAAATATTTTGTGATCATTTGTTAACAAATATATTTTGTGATCAATTGTTAACATAAATATTTCGTGATCATTTGTTAACATAATATTTTGTGACCATTTGTAACATAAATATTTTGTGATCAATTGTTAACATATTTTGTGACCATTTGTTAGCATAAATATTTTGTGATCATTTGTTAGCATAAATATTTTGTGATCATTTGTAACATAAATGTTTTGTGATCATTTGTTAGTAAAACTCTTTTGTGATTATTTGTTAGCATAAATATTTTGTGATTATTTGTTAGCATAAATATTTTGTGATCATTTGTTAACATAAATATTTTGTGATCATTTGTTAACATAAATATTTTGTGATCATTTGTTAGCACAATATTTTGTGATCATTTGTTAGCACAATATTTTGTGATCATTTGTTAGCATAAATATTTCGTGATCATTTGTTAACATAATATTTTGTGACCATTTGTTAACATAAATATTTTGTGATCATTTTTTAACATAAATATTTTGTGACCATTTATTAGCATAAATATTTTGTGGTCATTTGTAAACATAATATTTTGTGATCATATGTTAACATAATATTTTGTGATCATATGTTAACATAATATTTTGTGATCATTTGTTAACATAATATTTTGTGATCATATGTTAACATAATATTTTGTGATCATATGTTAACATAATATCGTGTGATCATTTGTTAGCATACATATTTTGTGATTATTTGTTAACATAGTAGTAACTGTAAATGGATATTTCAGATGCTCCATCGCCGACAGAGCAAAAGCAATACCCATTATTTGAACAATAACTGATGTTTAATTGTGTGTCTAATTAACACAAAAATATATATAAAATAATTTCTTTTTCTTTATGTACATCATTCGATAAAGGGCATACTGTCATGTATTTCTTTGAGAACTGAATTAATTATTTTTGACATTTTTATCATGAGGTAAAATAAGTAGCTCAAGCTTTTTCTAATTTTTCTAATATAATTTTTTTTTAATTTGTCTGCTCCTCTTTTTGATAGGGGAAAATGTTTCCAATAATCACTGTTTCATTTGCTTCTTAATACCTATTTTTAGTAAACCCAGCACTTTTTGTTCTTTTATCGTCTTAATAAACTATCGTTAATTAATCAAACAAAATCAATTTTAATACATGCTATAATAGCATATATTCTGTCATTTTTTATTCTTTTGTCATATTGGCATATATGTATATTAGACACTAATTCATTAAGATGTGTTTTTATTTTTCCATATATTTATGCACCATGAGCTTTATGAGTGCCTTTTTAATTTTTACTATTTTCTTTGATAATCTGACTGTGATATCCATTATAATAATACATGCAACGCTGTAATATGTATGGTCTATGATATATTCCATGTTGTAAATATTGTATATTTTTATGTCGACCACTTGGAAGACGAGTCTGTGACTCAAAGTGTTATCGACTCTAAATAAAGTCTATTATTATTATTATTATTATTACAAGCTAACCGATACTTACATTATATATATATATCATTGGCTTCTTAGGTAAAATATGTGTTTTCGTTTAAATATCACATACAGTGTCTATAACAATAATGACAATAAAAAAATCTAACCGAGTTTTATAACATATAGGTATAATTCTTTTTCACAAAAAATAATACGGGCAGCCACTGGAAACGTCATGATATACACGTGCATATCAAAAGGTCTCCAATACTTTTAAATGACATACATGTATGTATCAAATTACTAGTAAACGTTTCTGTCATAATTTGCGTGCCCCTATGCTTTGGCTGAGATGACCAAGATTGCATTTTACGGTCTCGGAATAGCAGTTGAGACTGCTTGTTTTACACGTGTTCATAGATATTTAACTGTCGAAAACAGATATATCTAGATTTAATATCCCATGGAAAGTTACACAATATGAGACCACGATCGAGAGCATCGTGGGTAGCGATAGGCCAAGGACATCTCCTTGCAGGCGGTGTATAGGATTTGCAAATTATTTAGTCTAGATGAAATAAATGATTATTCTAATTACTGGTTTATGTAAATAATGAATGTACTTCCAATATTTCCAACGTTGGACATTTTTATTTTGCTATAATTAATATCGATGCTGCTATCGTTTGTGCGATGAGGAGGTTTTGCCGAGTCATCTCGGTTTTCCCTGTCGACACCAAAATAAAACTTGTATTGTAAGATAGTGACCGTGTATTCTGTTTATCCTGCAACTTTTTCATTATACATACAGAAGATGGTATTCAAAACGAAAACAAATTGCCTGTTATTTACACGATTTCGCTTAAAGCGAAATGCTTCTTTGATGATCAAGAAAAGATGCTTTTACTAAATCGAATGAGTGTGTACTCCTTTTTACTAACGTGGGAAATATGTAAGCGACGTCCTTCCGGTGATTGTGACGTAACTGTTTGGCGGGACTGACTGCCGTTTCATTCACTCCTACTAAAATGACGTCACTGGAATGTTCGGGATCAAGTCATCAAATTTAGAAATTGAATCAAACGAAAGAAATTAAACATCTATTTACTGACATCGTAATATTTTTCTATTTCAACTTTTACAGGAAATTCTTATTATCTGGTATCTAGTTCTGTGCCCGACTAATGTCGATATTAGAGCTGAAAATGCACTGTTTCTTTATATTGTTCCGCTTCTTTTGTTGACTTTAAATTCGTAAAATGAACTTAACCCGCGAAGGGCGTCAGAACGTTTGTTTTCAACGGGAATAAACACCGTAGTGATAAAGACCTTCCAAGTATGGCAACAGTGAATATTTGCATCAGGAAAATTGGGACACAAAAAGTCGATTTTCTCCAAATGTAAGTAAGTTAAACTACATTAATTTTGCTGGAACACTTAAAAATTCGTTCTGATTTCAGAACAATTGGAATTATGAAGATACCTCTTACAGTATTTTTATTATTATTATTAAACATAATGTAAGTAAACAAGCTAACCGATATTTACATAATATATAATTTTCAGTCATGTGGACATGACGTACATAGGAATTATTTTACGTAATGAATAATTTGCGTGCCCCTGTGCTTGGGCTGAGGTGACCAACATTACATTTCACGGTCCCGGAATAGCAGTTGAGATGGGTTGTTTTTATCTTGTACATGCGTTCCTTCCACATATTCATAATTCTTAATATAACTGTCGAAGACAGCTATATCTGGATCAAATTATCGATGAAAAGTTACATAATGCATATGTATAAGACCACGATCAAGTGTATTGTGGGTAGCGATAGGCCTAGGACGTCTCCTTGCACGCGGTATATGGAGTTTTCAAATTATTATTTGCCTAGATGAAATAAATGATTTGTTTTAATGTTCAGGAGACAGGAGTCATTTCGTCTTTCCGTGTCAACACCAAAATAAAACTAACAGGCCTTTTCAAGGACACGTCCTTGGCCTAGCTACTGTAAGATACTGGCCATGTATATATCCGATGTAAATCCTCAGATATATAATTATTTATTCTGTAGTAATAGAGCTAAATGTACATGTAGCCCTCGCCAGATATTGTGAATAAATTGAATAGGCATGTTTGCATGATATATTAAAAAAAAAAATCGAACAAAAATTGCCGCCGGTGGTGAGGATCGAAAGATCAGAAGATCTGCACGTTAACACTAAACCAGATTTCTGCTTTTTATATACAGTGATTTTTTTTTATAAGAAGCAGATAACATTGTTGCATGATAGAGAGTATTTCCTTATAGGAAAAATAAAAATTTGTAAATGTAATGTGCATGTAGCTGTTGTTTCAGCATGAAGAATAGTGAAAAAAGGATAATAACACATTGATCACAAATCACAAAGTTTTTTGTTGTTCTTTAATATACCTGGTATACGATAACCTTTGTTTGTTATTTTATTGATTATTTTTTTCTGATATGCTCGAACGTCGTTGAAGACACCCCCTGAGAGGAATGAGTTGGATTTCGCCGAGACGAAGCACACGCTCGTGTTATGTTGATACGGAGAAAACGACAGTTTTTATTTTATACCATGGAATATCAAAGTTATATTATGCATTGAGAAATTGTACAATACAATCTTTTTTTAGATTATGTCTTTCTACTGCGTATGCATCGTAAAATTCTTCTAAGTTGCATGAAAAATCACGATAACTGCAGGTACAGGTAGGCCTAATGTTATACAATGCACAGTCGATGTCGGGAACAGGTCCGATTTGATGCATTCAACTCAGTATAAAAAAATGAATGCTATAGTCGAAACCTCTTGGACTCAGAGATAGTCTTAAGTCTTCAAAGATCGCTATTTTAATGAATAAGAAAAAATAAACACGAAAAAATCACGATAGCTGCTCGCAACCCAGTGGTACCGCGGTTTCATCGGTTTTCGACGGCGAAAGACCAAAATAGATTTTTTACACACAATGTCAAACATATTCAATTCAACTCATTAATTATATGTGTCAGAAGCATGTTACTGGTGTTTTTTTGTGCAATATTTCATGAAATTCATCTACTAAACGAAACCTTGTATCCACAAACGCTGTAAGATTTACATTGTAGCCTACGTAGGCCTACTGTTTCTTTTTGTCAAAGTGACGTTTAAATAATGAAATGTTCCAAGATAGAGTAACACTATTATTTTAAACTATGTAAAGCTGTATATGAGTGCAAATTGCCACCATAATACCGCAAATGAGTGCTTATTCAATCCTCCAAAACGTCAGCTTGCAAGGTCGAATCACCCGGGCTCCTAGAGGACTAAAAAGTGACGTCATTGGAATGTTCGGGATCAAATCGTCAAATTTAGAAATGGTAATCAGAATAAAGAAATTAATCCTTTATTTACTCATATCGCAATATTTTCATATCGCAACTGTTACAGGAAATTCTTTTTACCTGGTATCGAGTTCTATGCCTGATCAATCTCGATATTTAGTGCTGAAAATATCTGGTTTATTGATATTATTCCGCTACTTTTGTTGAGTTTGAATTCGCAAATTCGAAGGGCGTCAGAACGCTTGTTTTCAACCGGAATCAACACCGTAGTGATAAAGACCTTCCAAGTGAATTTTTGCATCGACATAAAAAGTTGATTTTCTCAAAAAGTAAGAAAAATATAATACATTAATTTTGCTGGAACACTAAAAAAATCATTCTGATTTCGGAACAGTTGGAATCATGAAGATACCTCTAACAGTATTATTATTATTATTAGTATATATTATGTAAGTAATAAGTGTGGCAGGATTGACTTTTATGTATTTTGTATTAAACGTAGTCTTGTAATTGTCCGGTACTTATTAGTATAGTTAAATCGCTATCGTATCGTATCGTTTCGTATTCGTAAAGTTTCGGTATCTTCCGTCATATGTATATCAATGTAGATAGTATCTATTGGTCGGTTTTATTATATGACGTAATGTCCAAATGTAATGTTTTTATTGGTTATTCGGTTTTGGCGCCTAATCTCCCTTTCCGGTCATTGTATAGATCTATACAGTAGCGCATTCCTACGATTGACCACTAGACGGTCACACCTATTTTAGAGCGCCTCTACACATCAACGACAATCATGTAATATACACTGTACGTATCCGTAAGGAACCTAACTGAAATCGCACCGTGAATGCCACAGGCGACTTTTTGCCACACATAGAGTCTCTACGTTGTTTGTAACCAATAAAAGGAAAAGTCGAACTACCAATGAATGGCTTGCGTTAATTAATCAACGTTAAAACCATCTACTACATTTGGAGCCCCCAGTGAGGAACATTGTCTACATCGAGAGTTATACAACGACTACCTGTGTACATATGTGTGTGATTACTGTTCAACTTCGGCTGAAAGTTTCGTATAGAGCACGTGCGCGGGACGATTAAAATCGCCTACGGGCGTAGTTGACAGTACGGCTACCTGTGCAATATATTGCTGATACGTTCAAACACTGGATTGACCAAGATTCAAGATGGCGACCTCCACGTTCATGACCAACGGCGGAAATGGAGATGAAATCCAAGATGGCGACTTCCTGTGATGGACTTACAGCGGAAGTGACTGACACATTGAAGATGGCGACCTCCTGTGATTGACCTTGAGCGGAAGTGACGGACATTAGTGTAATAAACTTGTGTGAAATTAGGGATATTTCCAGAATAGCTTCTTCCGTTTCCGGACTTTGAGCGGAAGTGTAATTTCCTTATAGTGAATTTTTTTTTTTTTATCTGGACTGGATTATTTTGTGTGTTAAATGGATTATTATTATTCCTTTGCAAGGTAATTTTTCTTTATCATATATATATATATATATACATATTTTTTTTTGGTTTGCACCAAGTAATAGTTAACTCTACATTTATTGAATATTGATTACTGTGAAGTTGTTTCTTCAAATTATCCTATCAAAATAATTACTTGGTAATATTTCAACACTAGTATACCAAAGATAGACAATACTCTGCCACCTACGTACTGTATTTGTCAGATACTATTTTTTTTTCAATTGTGTAAATTCCTCTATCAATACGGAAGCTATTTTTTTCACACAACATTTTTGTCGCTCACATTTTTGTTTTGTGAATAACTTCAGCATTTTCGATGTTCTATGTTGTATGTTATATCACTTTATGCCTACTTATTTCTTTTCCATCTTTGAAAAAGAAATTATTTTGCTTGCAAATTTCTTAAACTTTGTAATGTGAGATGACTATAATAACAGACATTTTTCATTTATAGAATCACTTGACAATATTTTCCTATTAATATTGTGTAATTGTAAACGGTATACACTACGTACGCAAGGAAAACAATATTTTGGTATATATTGCAAATACTGTTTTGAGTACCGTATACCTACAGATAATCCCTAAATAGTTTGTGGTGTTTATTTAGACCCCTGCCCCCACGTCCACAAATTTTGTTAATTGGCTCTTGGTTAACATTATATTGTCTTGCATTGTGAAAGCGGTTTAGGTACTTTGGCTCAATATATCGCTACTGACACTCTCATCCCTAACCATGGCTGATATGACAGAAGAGGAAGTGCAGATGCTTGTGGGTCATCTGAGGACGATGAAGGTAAAGCCCAAGGTCGACACTTTAGATGATTTCCAAGCTTGGATGAGAGGTGTATCAGCTGAGCAAGATGCCAAACCCAGTTTTGTTACCTATAACACAGGAGCCATACAGCATTTCCCCAAGATATCGCCCTTTTCGGGAGACACAAAGAAGGAAGTCGCTTATGATGTTTGGCGCAGCGAAGTCCAATGTATCATCAAGGAAGGACATCCACCTGCTACGATAGCCCAGGCCATCCGGAGTTCGTTGAGAGGAACAGCCCTACGTGTACGCTCACACCTTGATCCCTCAGCGTCAGTAGATGATATTTTAGAGAAAATGGATAGCGTATTTGGTAACGTTCAGCAGGCTGAGATGCAACTTGCCCAATTTTATAGCGCCAAGCAGCAGACTGACGAAGATGTCGCAACCTGGAGCTGCCGATTGGAAGATCTCCTAGCAAAGGCAGTGGAAAGCGAACAAGTCCCCCAACACAACACTAACTCCATGCTGTGTACGATGTTTTGGTGCGGGCTGAAACCATCCTTGAAGGATGCATCTGGGTATCTGCATGAGAGCATTAGAGACTTCGATCAACTCAGGGTGGCAATAAGGCGATTGGAGGAAGACTGGAAAACCCGACAACATGGAAAGAAAGAAACAGCTATTTCCAAATCCGCGGCACCAGTCAGCGACACCAACAAATCGGAGCTGAGCGAGTTAAAAGGAATGATAAATCAACTTGCCGCTGATGTTAAAGACATGAAGATGGAACGTCAGGAGTTCTCGTCTCGACAGGGTAATATCAGAAGACAAGATAGAGATAACAGACGCAACCGCCAGCAACCTAAACAGTACTCGGGAGATGGCATGAATCAGTCGAGGAGTAACTCATATGAAGAGCCAACCTGCTACAGATGTGGCCAGAAGGGACATATTAAACTCGGATGCAGAGCCAAGATTGAGAAATCGCATCCTTTAAACAAGTAGAGGCAAGCGTCAAAGGGCGGACGTTAGCCTGTCAGCAGATTAGCCCTGAAAAACCTACAGAACTGGTAGGAACAGCCAACGAGGTAACGGTCAGGATTTATGACACACAGACCAAAGCGTTATTGGATACCGGTTCAACTATCTCCACAATATCCAAGCAATTCTATGACAACCACCTTGCACATATACCTATACAGGAACTTAAGACGGTGTTGAACATCGAATGTGCGGACGGCCAACTACTACCGTACCTAGGACTAGTAGAAGTTCCTGTTGAGTTCACTGGAACTGGGATGGATCCAGCTGGAAACACTATAGAGAAAGGACTTTTTCTCGTCGTGCCGGCAAGCCCTTACAACTCTACAGTCCCTATCCTGATAGGTACTAACCTTCTCCATGTTCTGATGACACAGACAAAGGAACACTATGGCCAACGCTTTTTGCAGGATGGAAGATTAACGACGCCAACTTACCTTTCATTTAGATGCATCCACCTCCGGGAGCGGGAATTGGCACGACACCACTACAGACTTGCCGTTGTAAAGTCTGCGGAAACTACTCCTATAACCATTCGCCCGAATTCTGAGGTAATTATACATGGACGGCCCGAGAAGAAGTTGAATTGTCCCCCAGTCTGCGCCCTCATCAACTCCACTCCTGGATCATCTATACCAAATGACATCGATATTATCCCATCTGTTGTTTCCTATAGCTACGGCAGTACGGAAAGGATCAAAATACGTGTAAGCAATGTATCGACTCGCACAGTAACTGTCCAACCAAGATCTCTACTATGCGAGCTTCAGATGGTGGGAATAGAGGATATAGATGATGGTGAGGACGACAACGAAGATGCTTTAGCCAAGATAGAGGTACACGTTGACAGACTCTCAGAAGATGAAGAGTCACGGGCCAAGGCATTACTAGAGAAGTACCGCACGAAATTTGCTACCAGTGATATTGATCTGGGTCACACAGATGTTATCCGACATAGGATCGACTTACATGACGATACGCCGTTCCGACAGAGACATCGCAGAATCCCACCATCGATGCTTGATGAAGTCAGGAACCATCTACACCAGCTGTTAGCTGCCGGAGTTATACAGCGGTCGCATTCACCTTGGACCCAGAACGTTGTATTGGTACGCAAGAAGAATGGCCAGCTTAGACTTTGCGTTGATTATCGTCAACTTAACCAAAGAACTGTCAAAGACGCATACGCCCTGCCAAGGATAGACGAGACACTCGATTCACTAGCAGGGAACAAGTTTTTCTCCGTCCTTGACCTTAAGTCTGGATACCATCAAGTGGAGATCCAAGAGGAACACAAGGAAAGGACAGCCTTTACTGTTGGGCCACTTGGATTTTACGAATACACCAGAATGCCATTTGGACTTGCAAACGCGCCTGCTACATACCAGCGGCTGATGGAAGAGTGTTTGCACGGGCTTCATACAAAGATTTGCTTCGTCTACATTGATGACATTATTGTCTTTGCACCGGAATTCGATGAACACTTATCCCACTTGGAAAAGGTTTTAGACCGCTTGCGAAGTCATGGTCTCAAGCTTTCTCCCGACAAGTGTTCCCTGTTTAAACCCAAGGTCACTTACGTAGGACACGTAGTCTCCGAAGAAGGCATTGAACCAGATCCAGCTAAAATAGAGCGCGTTATCCAATGGCCCCGTCCTGAAACACCAGAAGACGTGAGGAAGTTCTTGGGTTTCGTAGGATACTATCGTAGGTTTATAAGGAATTTCTCCAGGATTGCGAAACCTTTGACCATCTTGATGCCTGCACCTAAGAAACCTAAAAAGGTCAACAAGAGGAAGGCGACGGACAAGCCGGAACCGTGCAAGTGGATCTGGGAGGATGAGCAAGAGGACGCTTTCAACAAGTTGAAATGCAGTTTAACGCAGCCGCCCATCCTAGGCTACCCAGACTTTGGGAAACCATTTTTCCTGCATACAGATGCTTCCGGTTTTGGACTTGGCGCCGTTTTATACCAAGAGCAGGACGACTTAAAGAGGGTAATAGCGTATGCCAGCCGTGGGTTGTCGAGATCAGAGCAGCGGTATCCAGCGCATAAGTTAGAGTTTCTCGCTTTAAAGTGGGCAGTTACTGAGAAATTCAGCGACTATCTCTACGGTAACCAGTTCACCGCTGTAACCGACAACAACCCTTTAACATACGTGCTGACCTCTGCGAAACTGGATGCCACCTCACAACGATGGGTCGCGGCATTAGCGGCATACGATTTTGATATTGTATATCGACCCGGGATAAACAATACAGATGCGGATTCGATGTCAAGACTTCCCAGTCTAACCAGCGAGATTGAGGATGGACAGACTATCCCTCGCGAGGTAATTAGAGCGCTTGGTTATGCCTTACAACCAAAACCACTTATTGAGAACGTGACTATGTCAGCGGATGTTTTAAAGGACATAAATTGGGACACGAATAGCAAGGACACTCTGAATGTGGCTGTAGAACAAGAAAAAGACCCAGACCTGTCTATATGGATTCCGTTCGTCAAGGCAGGTACCAAGCCACGGAAAGAGGACCTGCCATTATCACGCGTCCATACGAACCTTCGCACCAACTTCGATAAACTATTTCTGGATGGCGGAATACTCTACCGGCGAATAATTGTAGACGGTAGCGCGAGGAAACAGTTAGTCTTGCCCAAGTCGCTTGTCCCCACCGCACTTACCATGGTCCACGACAAAATGGGACACCTTGGACGTGACCGAGTCATATCTTTCCTCCAAGACCGATTCTACTGGCCGGGCATGACGAGGGACGCGGAGGAATGGATAAAGATGTGTGGACCCTGTACACTTCGGAAAACACCTGCTAAGGGCTGTGCTCCTCTTGTTAGTATTCCCTCCAGTCAGCCTTTGGAGCTCATCTGTATGGATTTTCTATGTCTTGAAACATCGAAGGGTGGCTACAACAATGTCCTTGTCATCACGGACCACTACACCAAGTATGCTATCGCGGTACCGACCAAGAACTCTACTGCAAAGACAACGGCCGATGCATTCTTTAACAATTTCGTGGTGCACTACGGACTGCCAACACGTATCCATACAGATCAAGGCCCAAATTTCGAGAGCCAACTGCTCAAAGAATTATGCGTGATAACCGGAATCGCCAAGTCTCATACGACGCCATATCACCCAATGGGCAACGGACTCTGCGAACGGTTTAACCGAACCCTATTGAGCATGCTTGGTACCTTGGAGAGTGAGCAGAAGAAAAATTGGAAAGCACACTTATCCGCACTTGTCCACGCCTATAACTGCACACGACAGGATTCGACCGGACAGTCGCCATACTATCTTATGTTTGGAAGGAATCCCCGACTTCCGGTTGATCTTGCATTCGGGATAGACATCGGACAAAACTTCCAGGACCTTACAGCATATGTAGATGAACTTAGGAAACGGCTGCAACGAGCTTACGAAATCGCTTCAGCGAACGTATCCAAGTCACAAACCCGCCAAAAAGGACAGTATGACAAGAAGGTCCGAGGAACAACGGTGAAAGTCGGCGATCGGGTGTTGGTGAAGATCGTCCATTTTGATGGCCGCCACAAGCTATCAAACAAGTGGGAGTCGGACCCCTACACTGTCGTCGATCAACCAGACCAAAACATCCCAATATTTGTCGTTAGGAAGGAGAATGGTGACGGAAGAGACAAGACACTGCACCGGAACCTTCTCTTGCCCATCAACTTTATCAGCGGGTTAGAGGAAAAACCCGTTCCTGTACCTAGACCAAGAAAAATGCGCCTCAGAAGTACGAGGAAGTCGCATGATTCTTCGGAATCTTCTAGTGAAAGCGAGGATGATGTTCTGGTGGGTAATGGTGTTTTGCCCAACACCACAGCCGGCACCAACAATTCATCCAGCGATGAAATGTCTGTAGATGCTGATGATGCAAGGGTAGAAGCGGTACTGGAAGAAAACGGGAGCGATGCTGATGACGATGCTGGTTTGGAAAATGATAGGGAAGCCCATGTAGCAATTACCAAAGTGACGCTGATGATGGTGACGACACTGTGACTGAAACCCAAGATGATGAGGATCCAAACGTCGTGCAACCACGCCCACGACGCCGACGAAAAGCTCCTGCTTGGCAAAGATCTGGATACTTCATCCTTTCCCAGCAGCAGCAGCCAGATGTGCCAATGTCTATATTTACAAACAATCAACACCTTACAATAAATGATAAAGGTGCTACGAGCTCAGAAATTACGGGACAAAAATAAGGAAATGACACAATTGCATCATTTGGAGAGCTATATTTCCGCCATTTTTCTATATAACCCTTGCAACTCATTTGTTTTCAAACAAAAGTTCATACAACACAGGTTATGAAAATCAACACTGTACATACAGGTTTAAAGGCGCTGAAACGTCTCGTGCATGCAAGGACAAAATATAAACTAAAATTTCGATTTTCGATGTCCTATATCTCCGCCATTTTGAATATATGACCTTGAACTTGGTCATTTTATGTGTCTTTAGGCTATGCTCTTTCACATCTAATTCAAAACAATTTCTTTGAAAATTCATAAATAAACGGTAAAAATTTAACTTTAAAAAAATGAACGAAACGCCATATTCGGAGGGCTACAATTCCGCCATTTTCAGTGCTTTGTCTTTGAAATTGAAAACCCGATACAGATAATATGTTAAAGGTCTACATTTACAAAAAATCAACACCCTACCATTAATTATGAAGGCGCTACGAGCACACCAAATTACGTTGAAAAATAAGAAATGGAACAAATTGCCATTTGGAGAGCTATATTTCCGCCATTTTTCTATATAATCCCTTTAAAACCCATAACTTTTGAGACAAAAGTTCATACAACAGCCGTATGAAAAATCAACACCGTACATACAGGTATTAAGCGCCTGAAACGTCTCGGGCAGGGCAAAATATAAACTAAATTTTCGATTTTTGATGTCCTATATCTCCGCCATTTTGGATCATATGACCTTGAATTTGGTCATTTTATGTGCCTTGAGAACATGCTCTTTCATATGCGCCCTTCGAACATTTCTATGGTAAGTTTCATTTTTGACCTTTGTTTGACTCAATTTTTACCCCCTATGTGAACTCGTGACCTTAACATAATTTCTGATAACATGTAATAGAAAAAAACGTGAATTATCGTGATCTACATGGAGAATGAAACGCACATGTTGTGTAGGGTTACGGTTATGAAATTATGAGCGTTTAAAGTTCGTTCGAAAAAGCAGTGTTTTAGTCTGTGACCTGACCTGAACTTTATCCTCAAAAATCGAGAGTACATTTTAAGAACTCATGTACGTACATAACGTCTCCAAATTCAGCGCTCTACACCTCTTTATTTATTACGAAGATGTCGTTTAAAGATTTAAAGCCTTTTTGAACCCTGTGACTCTTGAATGAATGTCAAGGTCAATAAAACAGCATAAGTTCTGTAGACATTCGTCCATGCTATGTCTATACAAAAAATCAAGCATGTGTGTTAAGTATTAAAGGCGCTGAAACCTTAAAAAATTTTGGCGGACAAAAACTCCAAAAAGCCTTTTTTCAAAGGCCTATATCTCCGCCCTTTTGGATTTCATGACCTTAAAACTTGTCATTATATATTTCTGAGGGCATGCCCTTCATATCCAACTTTCAAAAACTTTTCTGTGTTGAATTCGTTTTGACCTTTGTTTGACCCGTAGCGAACTCTTTGACCTTGACATAATCTCTGATAACATGGCATGGGAAAAGCACGCGCAATGTCAAGATCTATCTGAATAACAAAACGTGAACGATGTACACCGTACGGTAATGAAGTATGAGCGCTTAACTTCGTTCCAAAAAAATTGTTTTTTTACGTCTATGACCTTGACCTTGAACATTTTTTTAAAAAATCGAACGTACATTTCCAAGATTCTTATGTACATTCATAACGTGTCCCAAGTTGAGCGTCGTACCTTATTTCGTTCCCTGAGATATCCTGCGAACAAGATTTGTGGAAATAAGAATAAAAAAGAAAAATAATAACTAAGATTTGATCGCGAATCAACCGGGATTTCCACCTGTGTAATGATATAAGTATAGTTAGGCGAACGGACGATTGCTTGAACGAACGGGCGATGTCACTCAATATTTATCAGAAAGCGTTTCTTACGAAAGTAGTCTGGTCCAACTGAAAAAACAGATTAAGGGGAATCCCCCTTTGGGCAGAAGATTTCATAGAGAGGTGAATATATAGGAGCCTGCTGATTGGATATTATTCAGGGTACACCAGTTAATGGTTTATGTGTGGGTCGGACAATACATGTAGATGTAAAATTTTGTAACGACTTTTGATAACTTCATTTAACCTGAATAGTAGCAAACGTTAACCACGGTCCTCTATGGGAATTTATTTGGTTCTGTGATCTCAAACGGCCGGGTTAGTTTCTCAAAATAGCACCGGTTGTGTTTGAACATGGTCCAGGTGTCACAGGTGACGGCTCTGCCACCACACATAAAAGGTTTTTAAAACCTGTCAGTTATTGTGTTTGTGCATTACTTTTATTGTTTGTTTTTGTTCAAATGTACGTCCTATTAACAGCTAGGGTCACGTAAGGACGGCCTCCCATGTATGCGGTTGTAGTTACACATGTACGTGTATTTTACGCAAACACGTGTACATTGTTCATTATATACGTGTATAATGTAGTGTGATAGAACGGGGTTTCTATCATTGTTGCATTTATTTCTACAGTATGTATATTTGTTATTGCACTCCTTCTAAGTCTTCACTTCAGTGATCTGTTGATGTATATTTGACCCAAATTCAGGGGAACACCGTGAGAACAGGTCTTATCTAGGGTGTGTTGCTGTTTAGCAGTCACATTCATCAACCTAGTTGTCCTCATGATCACCCCGATGATGACCGCTGGCCGAGTACACGTGTGGTACACGTGGGAGGTGTTTATCAGTCAGTTGAGTCTTGTCTGTTTTAAGCGGAGTTATATTTAGTGTGTAGGTGGGTTGTATGTGTAGCAGCGGTTTCAACCTAAATATTGGTGCTCTGTCCGGACATCCGGACATTGACCAATCAGTGGTCACTTTGGGGTACTGGGTTGATGAGTTGTTAATAAAGGGGCTGCTTCAAGGAAGCTTTGGTCTTGACTTAGGGATAGGTTAGGAGCAGAGCCACGTCGTGCACTGTCAACAGTGCAACACTTGCAGGGTTCTGAGCTAGACTGCAACGTGGGTCTTTACTTAGAGTGTATTTATAGCTAACGTAGGTTTGTGTTAATTAGGGGTTGTCAGGGCTTAGGGCTTAGGGCATCCTAAGGTATCCTAGTTACACCGTTGGTTTTATATACCTCTAGAGTTAAGAACACTTGTAGGTGGTTAGGTTGGCTCCGTAGGGTGTTAGGCTTTGTTTTAGGGAACGTGGTAATCACACCAGGACTGAGCTAATTAGGCCTAAAGTTTGGCTTATAGTTAATCTTGGATACATTGTAACTGCTTCGGCATTTATATCTCTTATTGTTCTTGTCTTAACGGGCACTATTTGTGAATCTTCTATGTAATACTTAAACTACCTGTCTTTTTATATAATAAATAGTTATTTGTACCTGTATTTACCTAGTTGAGTTATTGGATTAGTGTCAGTGCTTCCGCTACATCCTTAGAGATCGAAACCTGTTTGAGATTACAGGCCTGTAACCTGTGGAGGAAACAAGGATCCGTAGAGGATTTTGTGACGACTGTGGACTCTGTCGTATACTAAATAATACTATACGATCACGATTTGGACTTATACATATAACGGGAGCTACAGTCGGATCGCCCCTCCTTGGTCTCTTGTGGAAAACCCTCCCTATTACAGTAGCACTTAAAACATCCGAAAGTATTGAAAACTAAATGTAAAAATACATTCGAAACGGCCCTTGTGTAACGAAGATTGAGCCCAGGACAGAATTTTAACCCAGCCGCTGATTGGCTGCCTAATTATGAATTTCAAAATTAAAATGTTTTCGGACAGGTAATTATTCCTTGATAACCATGATATGGAATTTGGAAATTCAGAATTTTGAGATTTAGGTTCAAAATATCAATTTGATAATGAATAGGTAAAAACATTAGAATTTCAGGTTTTTTAAAAGTGGAAAAAATTCTCCTTATCTTATGAAGATCTTGGACCAATGCGGAATAAACACGTACGATTAGAGTTTTTAGTATTAGATACGGATTATCTCCTTTGGCCACATGCCACATCATGTAATCACAACTCAAAATCGCTGAAAGTTATATACCTCCGCCATTTTGAATCATATGACATTGAAAATTGGTCATTTTATGTGTCTGAAAGCATGATCTTTCACATTCCAATTCAAAACATTTCACCTTTGAATTTTTCATGAATTACGCTAAAATTTACGTTAAAAAATGAGAAAACGCCATATTCGGAGGTCTTTATTCGCCATTTTCAAATTCATGTCTTTGAAATTAAAAACCTGTACAGACAATAGGCTAAAGCTTACATTTACAAAAATTCAACACTCTACATGAGATGATAAAGGCCCTACGAGCTCACAAATAACGGACAAAAATAAGAAATGAAACAAAATTGCCATATTTGGGAGAGCTATATTTCCCCGCCATTTTTCTATATAATCCTTTAAAACCCATAACTTTTTTGAAGGACAAAAGTTCATACAACAGCCGTATGAAAAATCAACACCGTACATACAGGTATTAAGGCGCTGAAACGTCTCGGGCAGGGGCAAATATAAACTAAAATTTCGATTTTTGATGTCCTATATCTCCGCCATTTTGGATCATATGACCTTGAATTTGGTCATTTTATGTGTCTTAGAGCATGCTCTTTCACATCTAATTCAAAACAATTTTCTTTGAAAATTCATAAATAACGGTAAAATTTACTTTAAAAAAATGAACGAAACGCCATATTCGGAGGGCTACATTTCCGCCATTTTCAGTGCTTTGTCTTTGAAATTGAAACCCGATACAGATAATATAGTTTAAAGTCTACATTTACAAAAAAATCAACACCCTACATAAAATTATGAAGGCGCTACGAGCACAAAATTACGTTTGAAAAATAAGGAAATAGAACAATTGCCATATTTGAGAGAGCTATATTTCCGCCATTTTTCTATATAATTCCCTTTAAAAACCCATAACTTTTGAAACAAAAGTTCATACAACAGCCGTATGAAAAGTCAACACCGTACATACAGGTATTAAGGCGCTGGAAACGTCTCTGGGCAGGGGCAAATATAAACTAAAATTTCGATTTTTTGATGTCCTATATCTCCGCCATTTTGGATCATATGACTTGAATTTGGTCATTTTATGTGCCTGAGAACTGCCTCTTTCATATGCGCCCTTCAAAACATTTCTATGGTAAAGTTCATTTTTGACCGGTTGTTTGACCTCATTTGACCCCCTAGTGAACTCGTGACCTTGACATAATTCTTGCATAACATGTAATGAGAAAAAACGTGAATTATCGTGATCTACATGGAGAATGAAACGTACATGTTGTGTAGCGTACGGTTATGAAATTATGAGCGTTTAAAGTTCGTTCGAAAAAAGCAGTTTTTTACGTCTGTGACCTTGACCTGAACGTTATCCTCCAAAATCGAGAGTACATTTTAAGAACTCATGTACGTACATAACGTGTCCAAATTACAAGCGCCTCTACACCTCTTATTTATAAAGAAGAAGTCGTTTAAAAGATTTAAAGCCTTTTTGAACCCTGTGACCTTGAATGAATGTCAAGGTCAATAAAAAGGCATAAGTTCTGTAGACATTCTTCCATGCTATGTCTATACAAAAAATCAAGCATGTATGTTAAGTATTAAAGGCGCTGAAACCTTTAATATTTTTGGCGGGAAAACGCCAAAATAGCCTTTTTTCAAAGGCCTATATCTCCGCCATTTTGGATCTCATGACCTTAAAACTTGTCATTATATATTTCTGAGGGCATGACCTTTCATATTCAACTTTCAAAATTTTTCTGTGGTAAATTTCGTTTTTGACCTTTGTTTGACCCCGTAGCGAACTCTTGACCTTGACATAATCTCTGATAACATGGCATGGGAAAAGCACGCGCAATGTCAAGATCTATCTGAATAACAAAACGTGAACGATGTACACCGTACGGTAATGAAGTTATGAGCGCTTAAACTTCGTTCTAAAAAATTGTTTTTTACGTCTATGACCTTGACCTTGAACATTTTTGTAAAAAATCGAACGTACATTTCAAGATCTTATGTATATTCATAACGTGTCCAAAGTTGACCGTCGTACCTTATTCCGTTCCTGAGATATCCTGGGAACAAGATTTGTGGAAATAAGAACAAGAGGCCCAGAGGGCCTGTATCGCTCACCTGGTTGGTAATGCCAAGTAATGTTCTGAATACAAGTTCATTGTTTATTTTCTGAAGGAATTTGAATATTAACCTCTAATTCCCGTATTTGAGCCCCACTGCTCTAGGGGTCAAAGCCAAAATTTATTACGAATTCTGTTACACCCAAGGATGTTTCTGGCCAAATTTGGGTGGTACAATCCATGCAGAACTTAGGACAAGTAGCGATTTTTAGGATTTACCTCTATTTCCTTAACGGGCCCCGCCCCTCCTGCCCCCCGGGGGTCAGAGCCAAAATTTATACAAGTTCTGGTCCCCTTCCCCCAAGGATGTTTCTGGCCAAATTTGGTTACAATCCATGCAGAACTCTAGGACAAGTAGCAATTTATAGAATTTACCTCTATTTCCCCTATTGGCCCCGCCCCTCCTGCCCCGGGGGTCAGAGCCAAAATTATATACAAGTTCTGGTCCCCTCCCCCAAGGATGTTTCTGGCCAAATTTGGTTACAATCCATGCAGAACTGTAGGACAAGTAGCGATTTATAGAATTTACCTCTATTTCCCCATTTGGGCCCCGCCCCTCTGCCCCCTTGGGGTCAGAGCCAAAATTATTACAAGTTCTGTTCCCCTTCCCCAGGATTGTTTGTGGCCAAATTTGGTTACAATCATGCAGAACTCTAGGACAAGTAGCGATTATAGAATTTACCTCCATTTCCCCTATTGGGCCTCGCCCCTCCTGCCCCCAGGGGTCAGAGCCAAAATTTATACAAGTTCTGTTCCCCTTCCCCAAGGATGTTTCTGGCCAAATTTGGTTACAATCCATGCAGAACTCTGGAAAGTAGCGATTTATAGAATTTACCTCTATTTCCCCTATTGGGCCCGCCCCTCCTGCCCCCGGGGGTCAGAGCCAAAATTTTACAAGTTCTGTTCCCCTTCCCCCAAGGATGTTTCTGGCCAAATTTGGTTTACAATCCATGCAGAAACTCTAGGACAAGTAGCGATTTTATAGAATTTTACCTCTATTTCCCCTATTGGGCCCGCCCCTCCTGCCCCCGAGGGGTCAGAGCCAAAATTTATACAAGTTCTGGTCCCCTTCCCCCAAAATGTTTCTGGCCAAATTTGGTTACAATCCATGCAGAACTCTAGGACAAGTAGCGATTTATAGGATTTACCTCCATTTCCCCTATTGGCCCCGCCCCTCCTGCCCCGAGGGGTCAGAGCCAAAATTTTATACAAGTTCTGTTCTCCCTTCCCCCAAGGATGTTCTGGCCAAATTTGGTTACAATCCATGCAGAACTCTAGGACAAGTAGCGATTTATAGGATTTACCTCTATTTCCCCTATTGGGCCCCGCCCTCTTGCCCCTTGGGGTCAGAGCCAAAATTTATACAAGTTCTGTCCCCTTCCCCCAAGGATGTTTCTGGCCAAATTTGTTACAATCCATGCAGAACTCAAGGACAAGTAGCGATTTTAGAATTTACCTCTTTCCCCTATGGGCCCCGCCCCTCCTGCCCCAGGGGGTCAGAGCCAAAATATACAAGTTCTGTTCCCCTCCCCAAGGATGGTTTGTGGCCAAATTTGGTTACAATCCATCCAGAACTCTATGACTAGTAGCAATTTAAAGGAAATGTTGACGGACGGACGGACGGACGGACGGACGACGGACGACGGACGACGGACGACGGACGCCGCGCCATGACATAAGCTCACCGGCCCTTCGGGCCAGGTGAGCTAAAAAGAAAGAAAAATAATAAGAAGAAAAAACAGAACAATAACAATAGGGATTTCCATCCTAAATGGAAATCCCTAAATATATATCGATGGTTTAAGATGAGGTTACAACACCAAACATATGCAAGATTTCCTGTGTAATGTACAATAACAGTGGAGATTCATTTCGCTGTTTTGCTGTCTGGCGCAGTGATAGTCAACTACCGCGTGGCATTTAGGACGACGGCAGGAAACATAAAACGACCCGCGTTATGAAAATTAACATTTTATTTATTCTAATTAAACAGTTCTGAAGGTGATGATAAGTGTGCTAGCAAACGTATAGTTAATAACTTCTGCGACTCTACAAAATTATTGATCTCGTTTTACATTCCTATTTTAAAAATTAAAAGCTGTTTCGGAAAGGTATTGGCCCTTTAAATATATCTACAAGTATTAAAATGAACAATAACCTCATTTGTTAAATTATATTGTTAAGACTTATAATCTAAAATCAATTTGATACTATGGGGTTTTGATATTGGAGGTTGAAAAGAAATGTCAGTGATGAATATAGAGCAGTTGAGTGATATTAACACTCATCCTGGTTTTGTAACATTAGACTCTAAGACTATAAGGAGTCTGGGACCACTTAGTAATTGCTTGGCATAGATGGTGCCATCTTTTGTCCAGAATGAGACAATTTTACCTTTATGCATAAGCTTGTTCAGAGCATTTACTCTAGTTCGGCACATTTTTGTGAGGGGTTCGACGATGAGGATAATACTATTCTGCAGAGGTTACTTCGCACCGTAGACAGATTGTTTATAGAAATGGTGAGCGAATTTCACAATTACATTGACTTTGCCCTTCTGATCCCTAGGGGCTCCCAAAATATGACAGTTAGATACAGCAGATGAGATTGCTATAGCTCTTATCAAGACCAAGAGAAAGAACTGTGCAGGGATATACCGGCTGAGGTACCCCACAGAAGAGATAAACATCTATAACAGATAATGGAAGCCAGAAATGAAGACACAAAGAAATTCCGCAATCTTGTGAGTAAGTCCCAAAATACATCTTCGAATACACTCACTATGCTCGAAGTGGGGGATCGCCAGTGCCTCAGTCGAACTGGAATTAATCAAGGTTTGAAAGACTATTTCGATGACCTCGGTCCTTAGTTCATATGCATCTACAGACCCACTAGGATCTTTCGCAAGCAGAGTATGATATCATTAAATCCCTTTGCCAAACTGAAGAGTCCCGACGAGATGATCATCTCACGACACGTGTCTGAGACTCTCTCAAGTCTGAATAGCAAAGTTGACGTTTTTCAAATAACGGCCGAACATCTTAAATACGGAGGCATCAGAGTAACGAAAGTTTTGGCTACACTCTTCAATTTATTCATACATGATGGCAAAGTTCCAGACTGTCTCAAGTTAACACCTATACATGAGAAGAAAGGTCTGAAATGTTTTTTTTTTAAATTACAGAGGCATTACAGTGACTCAGTGATACTGAAGACCCTCGAGGCAGTTCTGATAATCTGACTTCAGAAAATATTTGACCAGCGACAACGTTCTCTACAGAGAGGCTTTCCAAAAGGAAAATCTCCACTTCGATGTGGTCTAGGCCCTATTACTTCACAGTTTACGTGAAGCTGTCACCAATAAGTCTTCCCAACATACCACCGTCGTCGCTCTACTCATCGCGAAAGCAGAATTTGATACGGTATATAGCGGTTTCCTAAGAGAGGGAAGGGGATAACATGAGAGATAATACATGCTTCAACGTCACTGCTAAAGCCTGTATCAAATGGAACGATGAGCTATCAGACCTAGTACATTTGTAGTTGTACTACAAGGAGTAAGACAAGGAACACTTAGTACAGACCTACAGATCTGTATATAAGCTGTATACAAGAGATCCCACAGGATTCACCAAGATTGAGAAATCGCATCCTTTAAACAAGTAGAGGCCAGCGTCAATGGGCGGACGTTAGCCTGTCAGTAGATTAGCCCTGAAAAAACCACATGGAACTGGTAGGAACAGCCAACGGGGTAACGGTTTTATGATACAGACCAAAGCGTTATTGGATACCGGTTCAACTATCTCCACAATATCCAAGCAATTCTATGACAACCATCTTGCACATATACCTATACAGGAACTTTAGACTGTGTTAAACATCGAATGTGCGGACGGCCAACTACTACCATACCTAGGACTAGTAGAAGTTCCTGTTGGGTTCACTGGAACTGGGATGAACCCAGCTGGAAACACTATAGAGAAATGACGTTTTCTCGTTGTGCCGGCAAGCCCTTACAACTCTATTGCCCCTATCCTGATAGGTTCTAACCTTCTTCATGTTCTGATGACACAGACAGAGGAACACTATGGCCAACGCTTTTTGCAAGATGGAAGGTTAACGACGACAATTACCTTTCATTTAGATGCATGCACCTCCGGGAGCGAAAATTGGCACGACATCACTACAGACTTGCCATTATAGAGTCTGCGGAAACTACTCCAATAACCATTCGCCCGAATTCTGAGATAATTATCCATGGACGGCCCGAGAAGAAGTTGAATTGTCCCCCAGTCTGCGCTCTCATCAATCCCATTCCTGGATCATCTTAGTCCGCTAAACCTGCCTATATTATTAGGCTTTTTTTGCCTAATATATAGTCAGCTCGCGGTACCTCTTAACAAGAGGCCCAGAGGGCCTGTATCGCTCACCTGGTTTGTAATGTCAAGTCATGTTCTGAATACAGGTTCACTGTTTCTTTTCTGAAGGAATTTTAATATTTACCTCTTATTTTCTCTATTGGGCCCGCCCCTCCTGCCCCCGGGAGGTCAGAGCCAAAATTTATATAGTTCTGTTCCCCTTCCCCCCAGGATATTTGTGGCCAGATTTGGTTACAATCCATGCAGAACTCTAGGACAAGTAGCGATTTATAGGATTTACCTCTATTTCCCCTATTGGGCCCCGCCCCTCCTGCCCTAGGGGGGTCAGAGCCAAAATTTATACAAGTTCTGTTCCCATTCCCCCAAGGATGTTTGTGGCCAAATTTGGTTACAATCCATGCAGAACTCTAGGACAAGTAGCAATTTATAGGATTTACCTCTATTTCCCCTATTGGGCCACGCCCCTCCTGCCTCCGTTGGGTCAGAACCGAAATCTATACAGTTCTGTTTCCCTTCCCCCAAGGGTGTTTGTGGCCAAATTTGGTTACAATCCATGTAGAACTCTAGGACA
>SAYR01037772.1:21718-62536 GCA_004382745.1 Argopecten irradians irradians | reverse complement strand
AGTAACGATTTATAGGATTTACCTCTATTACCCCTATTGGGCCACGCCCCTCCTGCCCCTGGGGGGTCAGAGCCAAAATTTATACAAGTTCTGTTCCCCTTCCCCCAAGGATGTTTGTGGCCAGATTTGGTTACAATTCATATAGAACTCTAGGACAAGTAACGATTTATAGGATTTACCTCTATTACCTCTATTGGGCCCTGCCCCTTCTGCCCCCGGGGGGTCAGAGCCAAAATTTATACAAGTTCTGTTCCCATTCCCCCACGGCTGTTTGTGGACAAATTTGGTTACAATCCATGTAGAACTCTAGGACAAGTAGTGATTTAAGGGATTAACCTCTATTTCCCCTATTGGACCCCGCCCCTCCTGCCCCCGGGGGGTCAGAGCCAAAATTTATACAATTTCTGTTCCCATTCCCCCAATGATGTTTGTGGCCAAATTTGGTTACAATCCATGCAGAACTCTAGGACAAGTAGCAATTTATAGGATTTACCTCTATTTCCCCTATTGGGCCACGCCCCTCCTGCCTCCGTGGGGTCAGAGCCGAAATCTATACAGTTCTGTTTCCCTTCCCCCAAGGGTGTTTGTGGCCAAATTTGGTTAAAATCCATGTAGAACTCTAGGACAAGTAGCGATTTATAGGATTTACCTCTATTACCCCTATTGGGCCCTATCCCTCCTGTCCCCGGAGGGCCAGAGCTAAAATTTATACAAGTTCTTATCCTCTTCCCCTAAGGATGTTTGTAGCCAAATTTGGTTACAATCCATGTAGAACTCTAGGACAAGTAGCGATTTATAGGATTTACCTCTATTACCCCTATTGGGCCCTGCCCCTCCTGCCCCTGGGGGGGTCAGAGCCAAAATTTATACAAGTTCTGTTCCCCTTCACCCAAGGATGTTTGTGGCCGAATTTGGTCACAATCCATGTGGAACTCTATGACTAGTAGCGATTTAAATTAAATGTTGACGGACGGACGGACTGACGGACGGACGACGGACGCCGCGCCATGACATAAGCTCACCGGCCCTTTGGGCCAGGTGAGCTAAAAATGTAAAATCGTAGGCCAGATTTGGCCTACACTACGTCAGCGGCATATTTCTAATATATCGTCCATGCAATGCCGGGAAAACGTACACATACCTATATATTGGGATCTTATGTACTCCTTTGCCCCCATGTTACATCCCATTTATGATATTAAACATCTCTGCACAATGAAATACTTCCGAGACCCTTCTATTTCACACATTTGTAATGGCCGCCGTATACACATTTAGTAGAGCAAACGGCAGCCAATCAACTTCGCTTCCGGTTTTATTTTAAAAAAAAACACGTTTAGTTGAAAGATAAACAAAATGCTAGCCAGTTAGAGTTTTTATAGTGAAATTATGGTCGACATACACGACATGTTGTCAAATATTCAAATTGAACACGACTATTGCTGGTACCGCATCACTTTCGCGATATTCACGTTGCATATACATGTAGCATCAATGGGGACAACCTACATCATCGGAAGTGATATCGGACACACAAAAACAATGAAAAAACGCCCGCTTCAAGATGAAAATCGGCTGAAATTATGACATAAAAGCAATGCATCTTCTTAACCTATCTTGCGTGAAAGACAGTGTATTGTTAGAGACTCTGTGAAATTATTAGATGTCGTCAAACTAGCTCAGATTATGCAAACACCTCGACACAATATTTTTTGACAGCAGGGATATCGGTCACATTATATTCACTAAAACGTAATAAATTGCAAACAAATAAATTTTGCTGCCACAAAACTGTCCCGTTTACTAATATGTAATATATGGCTGTTGGAAGAAAATATTTCATTCATATTATCTGCTAGTGGAGAATCATATACAGTGCTTAATTAGAAGTTATGAATGTGATATCGGTCACACTTAGAACTTAAGGGATGACGGTCACATCCAAAGTTACGAAAACTGTGGATAAAACGCCAAAATACTTTTATTGAATTTATCTGATCTTGAAAAGACGACTTTTGAACCCCATATCAGCAAATGGTTAACGAGCTATTGAAATCGCTTTTCGTCTATTGCTCATCATCCGTTTTTTTTTTTTCACAGCGTGGCTATTGGTCACATTTTATTCACCGAAAATATGTCAAGTGTAATTTTTTTTAACTTTACTGTTATTTATTGATATAAAATACCTTATTTTTCAAATAGTAGCTATAGCTCATTTTATCCGCTACAAAAGTGACAATACATGTATAACCCAGTTGGCGTTTTTAAAAAAGGATGTCGTTCACAGGGTAACGGTCACATCCAAATATTTTGAAATGCTTTGTCGCTTCGTAAAGATTGCTGAAATATTGCAGCGTTGTTTTCCCTAACTAATCATTCAGGTAAAGAGGAAATACTACCGAGATACATGATACATCATGAACTATTATCGTAACTATTTTTTGCTGAATACTTTGGTTATTCGTACACTACATATATTGTTTAGTTTTTGTCTATACATGTATTTGTACACACCCTTTGTTCTTACATTGTCTTTGCGTATAATTTAAAAACTTCGCAGTGACAATATAGAAGACACTACATAAAACTTAAAGATCTAAAGGCATCCGATGTAAACAAAAGGAAAACCACACTGATCTATAAGCTACAGAAATACGTGAATACATGATAGACAGGATAACTGAGGGTTTTTAGCTGATAGCGTTAGTACAGTTCTGCATGTCAATTCACTAATAATTTCTCCACAGATTAAACACACAATAACGATTGAAAAGGTACTTAGAATATATCTTAACAACAATAGCACAAATGATCATATGCAAACAAATTATGAAAGCAAATCAGTTGATAACGAGAGGGCCAAGAGATATCGTGACGTTTACCATTGGATTTACAAATCGGTCAATTTAACATGTTGGTCCAATATCTTTAGCGCTTCATCTTCAATTAAGAGATGTCCAGTTGGCATTCATACTCCCCTAATTGTCAACTGAATGCAATTTAATGAATATATTTTCATTTGATAACACTTGTATGATAACATCCCAAGATATTTGTATCTATAATGAAAAAAATCAATATCGTCAAGGACGAAACAGCCATTTTCGATGGCACAAAAATTATGACATCACATAAAAATAAGCTAATAGCAGATCATGCACCCCTGAATGTCAAATGCGCCTGGTAGGTGTACATATTAGCTAGGGTTGCAGTGAAAAAGTAAATATATGTATATGAATGCTATAAAGCACCATGGTAGTCAAATAATTTCAAGATAGCCAAATATTCATTATTTTGTAATCTTATCTGTCTCAAAAATGAGCATTAATAAATACAATCCTATGTTAAAAATGATTATCAAAATATCTATATTGAACAAAATATTTGATAATTGTATGTCTACATGGTAACGAACTTCAAGTTGTCGATTACCGCGTTTTCCCTTTGGTGCATTATGCACAACAAGAGTAAAGAGAGAGATACATGTAGTACTTATAAAATTCCAGAAAGGTTCATTAAGTATTAAGCTCACATGTTGAATTTCAACCATAGCAATAAGTCCATCTAGTAGAATCAAGAAAGATGACTTTCTAAACATGAAATTAAAAAAAGATCCTGAATACTCTCTGGTAAATACATGTAGCGGTATCGAAATAAATCGATTTCAGTACTTTCAGAGAAATAACAGAAATTAAAGACGGACGGATGACGAGCAATGGGGGAAGGCTATTTTCATAGCTCGCCAACCATTTGCTGATGGTGGGTTAAAAAGATCAATTCAATAAAAGTATTTTGACGGGGTATCCACTGGAGTTGCATGAATGCGTAAATAACGACTACATGTACAATGCTGTAATGTTCAGTTTTCGTAACTTTGGATGTGACCGTTACCCCTATAGTTCTAAGTGTGACCGATATCACTTTCATAATTTCTGATTAAGCACCGTCTATGTTTCTCCACTAGCAGATATGATGAAGGAAATATTTTCTTTCGACAGTCATATATTACATATTAGTAAACGGGACGGTTTTGTGACAGCAACATTTATTTATTTACAACTTTTAACAGTTTATTGAATAAAATGTGACCGATATCCCTGCTGTCGAAAAATATTGTGTCGAGGTGTTTGCATTATCTGAGCTAGTTTGACGATATTTAATAGCTTCATAGAATCTCTAACAATACACTGTCTTTGACGCGCGATAGTTTTAGAAGATGCATTGCTGTTATGTCATAATTTCAGCCGATTTTCATCTTGAAGCGGGCGTTTTTTTCATTGTTTTTGTGTGTCCGATATCACTTCCGATGACGTAGGTTGTCCCCATTGAGCATATACACGGTAGAATTTTGTTTATCTTTCAGCTACACGTGGATTTTTAAAAATAAAACCGGAAGCGAAGTTTATTGGCTGCCGTTTGCTCTACTAAATGTGTATACGGCGGCCATTACAAATGTGTGAAATAGAAGGGTCTCGGAAGTATTTCATTGTGCAGAGATGTTTAATATCATAAATGGGATGTAACATGGGGGCAAAGGAGTACATAAGATCCCAATATATAGGTATGTGTGCGTTTTCCCGGCATTGCATGGACGATAAATTAGAAATATGCCGCTGACGTAGCGTAGGCCAAATCTGGCCTACGATTTCACATTTTTAAGAGGTACCGCGAGCTGACTATATATTAGGCAAAAAAAAAAAAAATTAAAATTAAAAAAGCCTAATAATATAGGCAGGTTTAGCGGACTAGGATCATCTATACCAGATGACATCGATATCATCCCATCTGTTGATCAAAATACGTGTAAGCAATGTCTCGACTCGCACAGTAACTGTCTAACCAAGATCTCTACTACATGAATGTGAGCTTCAGATGGTGGGAATAGACGGATGGAACGATTTACCCAAAAACTACCCCAAAACACCCAAAAACATACCAAAATACTTTAAGACAACCAAAGACATGAACTATGTCTTGATATCGACATGCACATCTTAAATCGATCAAGTTTAAAGGGGCATGAACCTTAAATAATTTGTTCTGTATGCTTAGATATGGTTCTAAGATGTTTATTGAAGATTTTATTACAATGATTGGTTATCTAAAACGACAGGAAAACGTGGGGAATACCTACCTCAAAAATGATAAAAATAGACCGTCATATTCTATTTTTGGAACACAAAACAAAAGCTGGCCGAAAGCGAGGTTATAATGAACAACAAACTCTCTGACATGACAAGGAATATTAGTTTTCCACACTTTAGATTATATTCTAATTAAAGATGGTTGACAAATGAAGTTTAAGTCATATTTGTTATAAAACAATTTGTATTTAGCGTAAGAATGATAAGTCAACACTCAGACTTTTCATTCGACATGGCACCGCGAAGGGAGGTTCCTGACTTATTGCACATACATGTATGTACATCACGCAAGTATAAAGTGGGGAGTTGCTTCCGTCTCTTGCATTTCAGTGATCCATTTATATTTACCTACTTTCCCAATCGTGCACGTTACTGACTCTTGACGTACACTGTTTTCTATCGGAATTCGTTTGTGTTCGCTTCACCCCCGTTTTTGACCCACCATTTTGTTACTATGTAGCCCGCCCCGAGCTTTAAAACCCGAGCCCGAGCTTTGGTTATTTTCGTTTTTCTCCTCAAAAATAGCACGTATTAAAACGATTTTTGACACAAAGAATCTTTGAGTTATTTGTTATCGATACATATCATTCATATGTCACAGAATTAATGTGAATTTCATAAATCGACATTTATCAATTTTCAAAGGGCTAAACCATGTAGCCCGCAATGGAGCGTGACATTTTACGATTTTTCCGAATTATTTGAAATCTATGCTTTTTTGACAAGAATTGTGTAAATTCAAACAACAAGTAAACATAGCTGGTATAATAAGTAGAAATTTCAACATCAATATGGTTTTTATTTGTAACCTCGTTGACAAGTACCTGTCTCGCCAATCTCATTGTTTACCCGAGCCGAGCCCGAGCTACATGTAAGGGTAGACACCTCTCCGTTCCCGAGCTTTTTCTAGTACATTTAGAACATTTAACCATTCTTCAAATAATAATGTTTCCGGGCTCTGTGACGGGTACGCAGTTCTACAAAGAGCCAATATATTAAAGTGTTTTGGTGTTTAATTAAATCATTATTTTAGACTTATTTATTTATTGATTGACTATTAATTAATATTCTAATTTAATTGATGATATTATAAATATTAATTTCCCATTTTACTGACCCAAATATTTATCTATTATTTAATAAAAAACTTGGGTATTTTATTTGGCTAACATGTATCTTTTTATGTTTTTATTTATTTCATTTTTGTTTTGTTTTGTTAATGCTATAACTTATGAACACTTATCACAGTTCCAAATGAAACTATCATCTGAAAAATTGAAATTGGACTTATCACAAACACATCTATTATAAAACCATCGGTTACAGCCAGCGTCGCAAGTTACCATATGATCAAAAACATTAGAAATGTGACACTGATCTGACTCACAATCGATAAAGATATCATGTTAGAACCTTAACAACTGTCTTTCTACTATGCCTATTCAACTCCATCTTTGGAAATTTAGTAAAAACCCCATTCGAAATGCAAGAAACTAGATGCTGTCTCATACAATCTATTTATCTATGTAAGATATTGTTGTATTAGGAGTAGAACAAACCAGTAAAGATTCACTTAATTTAATTAACTTACTGTCTGGTGCGGGAACAATATCACTTTCATCTCTATCACAAGGTCGTGGCCTTTTCCTACCTGCTTTCTTGTCTACTTTTTTTTCTAGATTTACGCCTAAGTTGAGCCATGTGAAGTTTCCTCTTACCTACCGAATCATCTATTCCTATGCTTAACATTGCAGCTATAATATGGTACTTTGTAACATGTACTTTCTGAGGGACACTAACATTTCTCTTTGGGATGTAGTTGAACTGTACTTATCTCCTTGTGACCCTTCAACTATAAACGTCCTAGCTGACGGAACATGAGTTACCTTATTATTATTAATTGCGGCTAGTGCTAACGATTTCTGAGAAGTATGCTTACCTGTTTGTGGAACCTCTGACACGACAGTATCTGTTACGGCACCATCATCACTTACCTCTTCGTCAGCCTGCTCGTCCGGGACACTTGTCTCTCTTTCACTAATCCTACCCTTAACTAAATCTAATACATCGTCAGGATGGCAAACTTTACTTGAAAATTCTACATCATCTGGATCTAACTGAGCACTTGTTTGTATAGCCTTCAACTGGTATGTACCAGAAACATATATACATAGAGATTGGCAACTCCGCCATTTTCACGATCAGCAGATGTACCTCTGTATGTGCTTAGTTTTTTTTAAGATAAACAGTTAAATACAGCAGAATAACTTTGATACGTAATAAAAGTTCAGTAATTGTCAGATGGTTTGAGTAGGATTTTGGATAGAACAAATAATATTTTAACTTACGTATTAATAAAACAAAATACACTTCCGGTTTTAAATATGTGATTTTCGAAAAACCAGGTAAAATTGCCTATTTTCATGCTTTCAAAAATCATATTAAATAACATCAATCGAAAAAACCGGTCACATCAAACCATTATATAATGTTTAAACTTTGTGTTGATGCAAAAATATCATGTTTAAAAGAATACACTTAAAAGAAGTTAGCCAAGGGAAAATGCCTATAAACCGGAGGTCCCGCTGCCTGTCAACAAAGACGGAGTTTCCAATCTCTATGTATATATGTTTCTGTATGTAACTACTCATATTAACACCCTTTTGATTTCATTGCTATAGTTATTTTGGAGATAATAAAATGACAAAACTGCACTATTTAAAGGTATCTCTTTCCAGGTATTTAAACATTTTATCAAACTATTCCAACCTTCAACTACATTATTTGTAATACCCATGTACTTGTTACCTATACCTAATTCAGCTAGTACCCACCAATCTGTATATTTCACTATATCTCCCATGATATTAGCATAGAAATAATCTACAAATGGATCACTCCACTTCTCAGAAACCTTATCTAACACTATCACACCTCAACAATTGTAAAATATCCTCAATATAGTTAGACATATCACTACTTTCCCTATGCTGATTTAACAAAAACTTGATGTGCCTACGAATGCGATTCCAGCAAAAAACTAACTTCTATTGAGTTTTTGATGGCTAATTCTCTATCTACAACAATAACATGACTACCCTTAGGTAAGTTTGGACCAAGTGACTTGATAGTTCTCCAAAACAAAATCATGAATCTTGGTCGATTTCTTATCATTTATGTTAAAAACGACTGGAATGGTTTTATTACCTTGAAATAGTTTGTTTGTTTGAGTTTTACGGCCCATCGACAACTAAGGTCATTTAGGGCCAAACTACAAGTCATGCATTAATATCAGGATAAAGGTTCAGGGTAAGAAAAAGCAAGTAAGGACTAAAACACAGATTGTAAACGTTAATTTGATAAAAAAAGAAGGTTTGCATGGGATAAAATAAATTTGGCTAAACCTCATGAGAAAACTCATGCACAATGTTGATGAAACGATGAAATGTTGAGTTGATACGATGTATGATGAGAAAACGTTCATAGTTTGCTTAAAATACCGATCTCTTTGAGATAATTAAAAATACGATTATGTCTCACGGCATGAAACAAAGTGTACATGTCGGAGACATCGTAGTATTTATCTCGTATGTGTTTAAAATCAATACAATGCAATAAAATATGCTCCACTGTGAGAGGAGAATCACATGCATGGCATGTAGGAGGATCCTCCCCTCTCAATAGATAGGAATGTGTAAAATATGTGTGTCCAGTTCGGAGCCGAGAGAGTACAACTTCCTCTCTGCGGTCTCTCCGACTGGACAGTTTAGGATTAAGTGTAGGTTGAATTTTAAACAGATTATTGTTTGTTTCGGTAGACCACCTTTGTTGCCAATGGTGTTTGATGGCTGACTGAATTGAAGGTTTGATGTCGGTGTATGGTAGTTTCAAATCTGTTTGTGCTAGGCGAAGAGCAGTCTTAGCTGCTTTATCAGCCTGTTCATTCCCCTTTATACCCACATGACTGGGAATCCAGAGATAAGTAATTTGAGTTTTAGAAGATAATCGAAATGTTCGGATTAAAAGATTTTGGATTAGAGTATTTCTAGGGCTTCTTGATTTCAAAGCCTGAAGAACCGAAAGAGAGTCTGAACAGATGATTGCCTTTTCAATGCGGTGTTCTTCGATATGGTCAAGCGCCAGACCGATAGCACATGCTTCCGCAGAGAAAATGGAGGCAATATCCGGGAGTCGGATAGAGGAGCAGTGATTAGATGTACAGCATGCTGCCGCAACTTTATCACCATCTTTTGATCCGTCAGTGTAGATCTGAACATGGTCAGGGAAAGCCCTAATGCACTCCCGAAAGGAGGATTTGTGTTCTTCGGGTAATGCACTGGATTTTGCCCTCTCATGTAGAGATAAATTGATATCAGGTGTTTGAATGAGCCATGGTGGTACATCCGATACGGTGTACTCGTCAATGGTGTCGAAAGTTATATTAAGTTCCAGCAAAAATTTTGAAATTCTGATGCCAAATGTTGGTATGAGCTTTTGATTTTGTGTAAATATTTCTTGGTGTTGTGGATTGAATACAAGGTTAAATGCAGGATTTTTGGGGTTGGATTTCAGTTGAGCAGCATACTGTAAGGATAATTTCTTTCGTCGATCGTCTAGAGATGGCTCATTAGCTTCCACATGGAGACTCTTCACAGGTGTTGTTCGAAAAGCTCCAAGTGCCAGACGCAGTCCCTGATTCTGTATAGGGTCAAGCATCTGTAGATAGGAGCTGCGAGCCGATCCATAGACAATAGAGCCGTAGTCAAGTTTTGATCTAATAAGTGCCCGATAGATACGTAGAAGCATTTCACGGTCTGCACCCCAATCAGAATGGGAAAGAACTCGTAGAATGTTCAGCGCCTTCGAGCACTTATCCTTCAGATGTTTGATATGTGGAACAAAGGACAGTTTCGAATCAAATATTAGTCCAAGAAATTTAGTTTGTTCAACTACTGGAATTTTAATTCCATTGAGTGTGAGGTCAGGATCATTGTGTGGTTTTCGTTTTTGACAGAAGTGCATACAGACAGTTTTTGATCTTGAAAATCTAAAGCCATTTTCGTCAGCCCAATTTTGTAATTTGCCTAAACATTGTTGTAGTTGTCGTTCTATAGTGTGCATGTTTTTTGATCTGTAACAGATCAAGAAATCATCCACAAATAGAGACCCTTCCGTAGATTGGCCAAGACATTTGGTTATGCTGTTAATTTTTAGTCCAAAAAGTGTGACGGACAAGATACCACCCTGAGGGACGCCCATCTCCTGTGTTTCTGTTTCTGAATAAGTTGAACCCGTTCGAACTTTGAAATGCCTGTCAGATATAAAATTTGATATAAACTTTGGCAAATTACCACGTATACCGATATCATGGAGATCGTTCATGATTCCATATTGCCAAGTTGTGTCGTATGCCTTTTCAAGGTCAAAGAATACGGCCACAAGATGTTCTTTCTTGGCAAATGCTTCTCGTATAAATGTTTCTAGTCTAACTAAGTGGTCTACCGTTCCCCTGCGGTTTCTAAAGCCGCTTTGCAAAGGACTTAAAATATTGTTTGATTCCAGGAACCAAACTAATCTGGTATTTATCATACGTTCTAGAGTTTTACAAATACAACTCGTCAATGAAATAGGACGATAGTTATTGGCATCAGTAGCATCTTTCCCGGGCTTCGGAAGGGGTATAATAGTAGATTCCTTCCAAGACTCGGGAATTTTGCCAGAAGAGTAAACTTGATTAAATATAGTTAAAAGACATTTTAGTGAAGAGTCTGGTAATTGTTTTAAAAACATATATGGAATTTCGTCTGGTCCAGCTGCCGAGTCCTTTGATTTCTCAAGGGACTCGAGCAATTCTGGTATCTCGAAAGGCCTATTGTAACTTTCACTATTGGAGGATTTAAAATTAAGACGTCTCTTTTCCTTTTCCTTTTGAAATTTTTGAAATTTTTTGGAATGATTTTTGATGGATGAATTTTTAGCAAAATTTTTGGCAAAGGCGTCAGCTATTTCGGATTTTGAAGAAAATATTTTATTGTTGTTAATGAGGTGGGAGGATGGTGTTGCTTTTCTTTTCCCACTGATTTTTCCAATCATTTCCCAAACTTTCTTCGAAGATGTATTGGAATTAATTTTTGAGACGTACTCTTTCCAAGTACTTTTCTTGTCGGATTTGATAGACCTTCGAGCGTTTGCTCTCCAAATTTTAAAATTGTTATAGTTTGAGACGGTTGGCGGTTACCTTGAAATAAAACATGCCTAAAAACTAAAACCTACCAAAGAATGATCTATGTCTGACAATGGAAAGAGGGATCTTTTCCCTGCTTTTCAAACTTTTTCAAACACACTACATATGAAATTTGAGACAGAGCGCTGTAGTACTTTCTAAGAAATAGTGGTAACAAACTTCAACAATGAAATCCAAGATGGCGTCCGTTCAGCCATCTTGATGACCGATCAGTTACAAATTGTAATATGCACAACTAGGGCCCTAGGGAAGCCTACATATAAAATTTGAGAGAGATCCCTTCAGCACATTTTGAGAAACTTTAACTATCAAAATCCAAGATGGCTGCCAGGCGGCCATTTTGTTGACCGATTGATCCCAAGACACAATATGCACAACTAGGGCCCTAGAGGGAACTACATATGAAATTTGAGAAAGATCCCTTAAGTAATTTCCGAGAAATAGCAGTAACAAATTTTAACTGTCAAAATCCAAGATGGCCGCCTGTCGGCCATATTGTTGACCGATTACTCCCCAAATGCAACATGCACAACTAGGGCCCTAGGGAAACCTACATATGAAATTTGAGAAAGTTCCCTTCAGTACTTTCTGAAGGGAATATATCTATCGGCCATCTTGTTGACCGATCGGTCCCAAAATGCAATATGCACAACTAGGGTCCTAGGGGAACCTACATGTGAAATTTGAGAAAGATTCCTTCAGTACTTTCCGCGGAATAGCGGTATTAATCTTTAACTATCAAAATCCAAGATGGCTGCCTGGCGGCCATCTTGTTGACCAATTGGTCCCAAAATGCAATATGCATAACTTGACCTCTAGGGAAGCCTTCATATGGAATTTGAGAAAGATCCCTTCAGTACTTTCCGAGATATAGCGGTAACAAACTTTAACTTTCAAAATCCAAGATGGCTTATCCAAGACATGTATAACTTATCGACTCAACTTGAAGTCCTTAACACCCAAAATGACCCTAAGATCTGGACTTATAGCCAACTAATGAATACAACCTTCGAGTGATACGTGACTCTAAAGTACTATATATCGTGTCATGTCTTAGCCGTTTCTCGTCTCTTGAGACCTTTAACTGATGATTAGCCTGTTTGGGACATCTAAGAGATTAGCCCTACCCTGTAAATTACCCTTAACCGGATAATCAGTTTGATTTCGCTTAAATACAGAAGAAGGATTACAATCAGTTGTACTAGATGATTAAATATGCTTTAAAACGGAAGGAAAAGTTCTCCTTAAATCATTTCCATCAATACTTTTCCCAAGGGGCCCGGGGAAAAAATGGTCTCGACACTTATGTACTGAATAAACCAAAAAGTAACTGTTCCCTTTGGTAACTTATACATCCTACGTTGAAAATTCTTGTAACATTTATTATCACCCTTCTCTACACTCATATAATAGGATTGTTTCCACATTTTTGGTTTTTGCCTAGGAATTCTCTGACCACCCTGATTTACCCAAAAATAACCATCACATGACCAGTCATCGACCCTACGATCATCTCCACTATCGGTAATCAAACAAGAGGCCCAAAGGGCCTTAACGGTCATCTGACTACCTTGGCAATAGTAAAATTAATTTCATATGGTGTCACTTTGTCAGGACCATGTCAGGATCATTTTCCATTTCCTTCAACAAATTTTATTTCAAACAAGAGGCCCAAGGGCCTTAACATGTAGGAAATTAATTAGATATAGTGTCATAGTAGCCTTCTTCAATTTGGGATCAACCAGAGATGTAACAATACTTTGTCGATCCATGTCAGGATCATCTCAGGCAAGTTTCAGCCAAATCACATAGGCAGAACTTGAGAAGAAGTTCAAAATGTGTTTTCAAGATGGCGGCTGTGGCGGCCATCTTGGATTTCGGATCGACCCGAAAAATAACAACACTTTGTCGGGACCATGTCAGGATCATTTCATGCAAGTTTCAGCCAAATCGCACCGGTAGAACTTGAGAAGAAGTTCAAAATGTGTTTTCAAGATGGCGGCTGTGGCGGCCATCTTGGATTTCGGATCGACCCGAAAAATAACAACACTTTGTCGGGACCATGTCAGGATCATTTCATGCAAGTTTCAGCCAAATCGCACCGGTAGAACTTGAGAAGAAGTTCAAAATGTGTTTTCAAGATGGCGGCTGTGGCGGCCATCTTGGATTTCGGATCGACCCGAAAAATAACAACACTTTGTCGGGACCATGTCAGGATCATTTCATGCAAGTTTCAGCCAAATCGCACCGGTAGAACTTGAGAAGAAGTTCAAAATGTGTTTTCAAGATGGCGGCTGTGGCGGCCATCTTGGATTTCGGATCGACCCGAAAAATAACAACACTTTGTCGGGACCATGTCAGGATCATTTCATGCAAGTTTCAGCCAAATCGCACCGGTAGAACTTGAGAAGAAGTTCAAAATGTGTTTTCAAGATGGCGGCTGTGGCGGCCATCTTGGATTTCGGATCGACCCGAAAAATAACAACACTTTGTCGGGACCATCTCAGGATCATTTCAGGTAAGTTTCAGCTCAATCCCACTGGTCAAACTTGAGAAGAAGTTCAAAATGTGAAAAGTTAACGCACGGCGGACGGCGCACGGCGCACGGCGCACGGCGCACGACGACGGACGAAACATGATGACTATAGGTCATCCTGACCCTTCGGGTCAGATGACCTAAAAAGCATCCCCTCCGTATGTTAAGAATTGATAATATTTCATCACTCCCTAAAACGTTTTTAAACCAGATGAATACACTACACTACGGTACGATAACCCACCTCCTATTTGTATACCTGACAACGATTCATGTTCTTTATGTGGTGACTTTCGTGGTGCTGGCGTAGGTCTAACTTGTTTAGGTGGTGCTGCCTTTCGTGGTGCTGGCGTAGGTCGTGTTGGTGTACTAGTAAGTGGTGCCGATTTTCATGGCGCTGGCGTAGGTGTTGCTGGTGTACTAGTAAGTAGTGCTGACTTTCGTGGTGCTGGTGTAGTTTTAATGGTTTAGGTGGTGCTGACTTTCGTGGTGCTGGCGTTGGTCGTGTTGGTGTAATAGTAAGTAGTGCTGACTTCCGTGGTACTGGCGTAGGTCGTGCTGGTGTACTAGTAAATAGTGCTGACTTTCGTGGTGCTGGTGTAGGTCTTACTGGTTTAGGTGGTGCTGGCATAGTTGTTTTCCTTCTCCTGTTCTTTTGTTGACGTCTAATAAGTGGGATTATGGTAGTCTGCGTGGTAGTTGGCGGTCTCTGAGTGGTAGTTGGTGGTCTCGTAGAGGTAGTTTGTGTTGCTTACGTTGTGGTCTTCGGTGGTGGGGCTGGCGTGGTCTTCTGTGCTGGCGTGGTAGGTGGTGGTCTCTCAGAGGTAGTTGGTGGTGCTGGCGTTGTGGTCTTCAGTGATGGGGCTGGCGTAGTCTGAGTGGTAGCAGTCGGTAACCCTGGCCATGAGTCGGGATCGTCGTTAGGAAGGAACGATGGTACACTAGTAGTAAGTGGTAAATCGGTCTCTAGGTTTGAGATAAGTACCTCAACGTAAGTAAGTGGTGCTGGTGTGGTGGTCTATGGTGGGGCTGTCGTGGTGGTCGGTAGTGGGGCTGGCGTGGTGGTCGGTGGTGGTGGTGGTGGCGTAGTCGAACATAGGGAGGACATTTGTGAGAATGTCGTTCATCACCCTATCTGTCCCCATTAAACTCAGGTGGATCCCGTCTCGACTGAGAAGTATATCCTGGTCCTGATGTCTGGCGAATGATAGGTGGGGTATTTTGATAAGCCGAGGGTGAGTGTCTATAATCTTCCGGAGGGCGATGTTGATGTGTATAGCCTTGTCATTCAAGGTCTTGATGAATCTTGGTCTGGGGGTGGCGTCGTCGAACCTGGAATCAATCCTTGGAAGGATACCCGAAATTGCGATATGCGTGCGTACCGACACTGACCAGATCTGATCACACAGTCGCTGAAATCTTTTGAGTACCACTAAGACGGAATCTCTACCGAGGTTGTTCGCGCCAGAATGTATAACACAAATGTCATACTTGGGCACCAACTCCTCGATTTCAACCCACATCTCCTCAATACGGTAACCGCTCCTGGAGACAACAAAAATATCGCATATTTGTGAAATACTTGTGAAAGTACTTTGCCTGAGAATGTCAAACAATGAGAGCTGAAGACATGGTGCGTAAGGTCGAGAGCGTAATTTTCGAGGTATGATATCAATATCAAATTTAATATCAGAATCAGTGGCAGAGACTGAATTGAGTAAGGTTTTCTTGGCGCTCGGGAGTCTGTCCATATGGCACAAGTCTTCAATGTGGAATTCTTTCTTCTTCCCAACGTTCTAGATTATGATTGTACATAGTTGGGAGGGCAGACGGGGAATATTTGTAATGGGAAGATGTGTATAACAATTTCTATAATAGACTATTTTAACAAAAGGTTAGATGAATGTAAATTATTTCTAGTGACTAATGCGGTATGTTTATGTGGGACCAGTAATGATTTATGTGTATTGTACCACTCCCCTGCCGTCACCACAGTTATAGGACACGCTGACTAGCACGCAGGTTTAGCCCACCACCTGGCATGTCTATGTCCCCCCGCATCGTTTTAGGGTCAGACAGAGGGAGGGGGTCCTTAGTGGTTGCTGCGTCGTTATGTGTAAGGGGGAATGCTGCGATTGATCAATAATTAATCTGTATTTGCTGAGCTACATATTTCGGAAACAGTTTGACTGAATTATTTAAGTATAAATAATCAATGGAGATTTACGTTCGCGCACATACACTAGTACACACACACTAGTACACACACTCACATGACGGTATATATCGACATTATTGATTATCTACTGGTAGTAGGTATCAACAAGAGGCCCAAGGGCCTTAACGGTTATCTGATTACCTTGGAAATAATCATATAGGAAATTAATTAGATATCATGTAATGGTAGCCATCTTCGATTTGGGATCAACCAGAGATGTAACAACACTTTGTCAGGACCATGTCAGGAACATTTCATGCAAGTTTCAGCTAAATCGCAACGGCAGATCTTGAGAAGAAGTTCAAAATATGTTTTCAAGATGGCGACTTTGGTGGTCATCTTGAATTTTAGATAAACCCGCAAAATAACAACACTTTGTCAGGATCATTTCATGCAAGTTTTAACCAAATCGCACCGGTAGAACTTGAGAAGAAGTTCAAAATGTGTTTTCAAGATGGCGGCTGTGGCAACCATCTTGGATTTCGGATCGACCTGAAAAATAAGAACACTTTGTCGGGACCATGTCAGGATCATTTCATGCAAGTTTCAGCCAAATCGCACCGGTAGAACTTGAGAAGAAGTTCAAAATGTGTTTTCAAGATGGCGGCTGTGGCGGCCATCTTGGATTTCGGATCAACCTGAAAAATAAGAACACCTTGTTGGGACCATGTCAGGATAATTTCATGCAAGTTTCAGCCAAATCGCACCGGTAGAACTTGAGAAGAAGTTCAAAATGTGTTTTCAAGATGGCGGCTGTGGCGGCCATCTTGGATTTCGGATCGACACGAAAAATAAGAACACTTTGTCGGGACCATGTCAGGATCATTTCGTAAGTTTCAGCCAAATCGCACCGGTAGAACTTGAGAAGAAATTCAAAATGTGTTTTCAAGATGGCGGCTGTTGCGACCATCTTGGATTTAGGATCGACCCGAAAAATAAGAACACTTTGTCGGGAACATCTCAGGATCATTTCAGGTAAGTTTCAGCTCAATCCCACTGGTCAAACTTGAGAAGAAGATTGAAAAGTTTACGGACGGCGGACGGCGCATGACGACGGACGAAGCATGATGGCTATAGGTCATCCTGACCCTTCGGGTCAGATGAACTAATAAGACTTTTTTCGTTAATAAATATAATGTGGACAAACTGATCACTGGACAAACGTAAGGGATTAGTGGTGCTGTGGTTTGTCCAGTAACGAATGTTCTGCATTCGAATAATAAAAGAAAAATTATTCGAATTTAGTTTATAATTATTTGGAGTCAAAAAAAGTTGATACAGAATTTCCTACATTGAGATCGGTTATGAAATTTCCATGATTGAAAACCAGAATCTGATTAACAAACAATATCGTGTGCATATGAAGTGTCAGTGATCTATAGTCAGTAATCAAAATTATTTAGGATGTACAGAGATAGACACTGATATGTGTATGTACCCAGAACCGAGGTATCAATATAATAATTTAGAAACAGAGAAATAACCAAGATTTCAAGAGGTAGGTAGACTGTGACCTATTTCTATTTATTTCTATTTATACTATCGGGCCGAAAAATCCAGTAAAAATTCTACTGAAAAAAATCTAGTAAAAATCCTACTGAAAAATAGTTCAAGGGAGATAACCTTGAGAGAAAAAAAACCAACAACCTAATTTAATGATATTTATATGGGGAGGGTTTGGGTGGAATGGGCCAAATTCGGGTTTAATGTGTCCCCGACTGATACAGTGACACCACGGCCTTGACCCCTAAACCTTTATGTATATAACTATCCAGTAACTTACCTACTGGGCGACCTATCATTAGATGGAAAGCTGAGGATGGAGCTGTCAGTAGTTACAGGTAGATATAGAAAGAGGCGACTTGACAGTCGAAGTATTATTTTAACAAGATTTCAAACTATGTATATAGGTTATAAGTAACCGGAGGTATATAAACACAATGAAAAAGACAAGACAGTGGAAATTAGTTTAGGTAGATCTGAGCTGTCGACAGACATTCAGCTCTACACGATTATATAGGTATAATAATGTACAAAAGTTATAGTAACGGTTAAGACTATATATCTCGTCTAGAAAAATCTGTACGGTATGATGAGCGACATACATGTTGCAACAATCAGAAAGAGAGAGCAGTGATTGGGTTATCCCCTACCTACAAACTCTGGACTCTTGTGTAATGTTGCTAAATGTATGTTAATTAAGGACACTATAGATATAAAATATCATAAAATCTGCGACATGAGTGTATCTTTAATAAAATTCAGCATCGCTGTAACCACTTTCGGGGAGTCCGTAAAGAAGTGGCTAATGTCCGGTACAGTATCTGGAGCAATATCTAGGTTCCTGTAAAGTTTCAGTCTCTGTAAGTAAAATTTATCGCACTGTAGTATATATTGAGTGACTGTTTCCGGTACCCCACATGTCAAGTTTCAGCCAATTCGAACCGGTAGAATTTGAGAAGTTCAAAATGTGTTTTCAAAAATGGCGGCTGCGGTAGCCATCTTGGATTCCGAATCGACCCGAAAAATAACAACACTTTGTCAGGACCATGTCAGGATCATTTCATGCAAGTTTCAGCCCAATCGCACCGGTAGAACTTGAGAAGTTCAAAATGTGTTTTCAAGATGGCGGCTGCGGCGGCCACTTGGATTTCGGATAGTCTCGAAATATAACAACACTTTGTCGGAACCATGTCAGGATCATTTCATGCAAGTTTCAGTCAAATCGCACCGGTAGAACTTGAGAAGAAGTTCAAAATGTGTTTTCAAGATGGCGGCTGCGGCGGCCACTTGGATTTCGGATCGACTCGAAAAATAACACTTTGTCGGGACCATTTCATCTAAGTTTCAGCTAAATCGCACTGGTAGAACTTGACAAGAAGTTCAAAATGTGAAAAGTTAACGCACGGCGGACGACGACAGATGACGACGGATGAAACATGACGACTATAGGTCATCTGTCGACAGATGACCTAAAAAATCTAAAACTAAATTGCACATTATATTATGTACAAAACAGTCTAGATTACCATAAAAAATGGCACCGACACGCGGAAACTGAGACTACTTAACAAACAAAGGTAAAAACAAGAAATGGTTCACATTATTATTTACAGAGTACATATGTTTGATGCAGAAACTACAGGAAAGAATTTATTTTTAAGTGTGTGATTGTGTGACTGTATATGTATGTCTGCCTAATATGTGTGTAAACTAGTTTATTCATTCAATATGGCCTGGCTTTTTGCCGCAAGTTTGTTTTGGTCGTGAGCAGTGGAATTTGGAAGATGTTGCCGAAATAGTTTCAGTGTTGTGTGTTTTTTCACTTTTAAGAATTTCCGAAAATGTTTGTTCATGGATTCGGCGTTATTGTTTGTTCACATTTGTTTGATTATGCCCAGTCGAAGTGGCGCGATGACATATGCCTTCAGTTTGGGTTCAAGAAACCTTTCCCAATATTTTCTAAACTTTGAATATGTTTCCAAATCGACCCTTCGACTTAAATATTCGTGATCGTTTCTTGAAAAGACAAGGCCATCAGCCCAAAAAGTATTCAAATTATTCTTTTTATTTCAATTTCTGAAGTTCCTGTTTTTTCCAGATACCTAGTACAGTTTTCTTTAATGTGTCTGGAACATAGAAGAAAGTCCTGAATACGTCATGTAAGGCATTTGTCATCGCTATCTATCGTCAATTTGACATCCCCAAGTTTTGACCGAATATGCTGAAAAAAGTATATATATGTCCCTTCCTCTCCGTCCCAATGTAATAATAAAGGCCCTAACATGATTGGATTTCCCCGTCTTTTTCTTGACTAACCCTTGATATTTGTATGTCATTGCTGTGACGAAACATTTGCCCAGATTAAATGTTCTGTCTATGCCAATGGGGCTTCTGCCTTCACCGATATAATTAGATTTCATGTTATTTAATTGTTCATCTGTGTATATGATAATATTGGATAAGTTGTCTTCGCCAAATTCTACTCTTTTGATAGATGGGTTCGATTGTCTTTCTGACATAATCTTGAGAATGTCATCGGCCGAATTTGGAATAGAGTTAGATGTTTCTGTTGTTTGTTTTTTTCGTCCCTATGAATTTTGTCGCTAATCTACCTGGCACTATTTGGTCCTAAATCGCTATATTGTCTAAATTTGCTGTCAAATATACTTGTGATGCGGATTTAGTTTTTGCTTCAGAAGAACATTTGGCCAACACTACTGGGTCTGTCCTTTGATATTTCTCATTTGATTTCGAATTGCCGTGACAGGATATTGCACCGTTCCGAACACCACTATACTCTACCAACGCAACGGTTTTTAATGCTTGCATATCTAGTTTGTTTGTTTGTTTGTTTGATTTATTAACGTCCTATTAACAGCTATAATCATGTAAGGACGGCCTCCCATGTATGCGGTGTGTTGCGTGTATGTTGTGCGAGGTGAGTGTACTGGGAGACTGCGGTATGTTCGTGTTGTGTCTTCTTGTATAGTGGAACTGTTGCATATCTAGTGGGCATAGTGTCATTGTTGTGATTCTTTTTTTTTGTAAGTCTTGTCCCCTTTTAAATTTGTATAGTTCTATGCAATTGCAACTATCTGTTTGGTTATGGTGTACATTGTGCAAAAATGATGGAACCTTTTTCTCTTTTTTATACAAATTTTACCATTTTCTTCAAATACAGTTGTTAACTGGTGGTTTTCCGAAACAGAATATAATTGATTTGCCGTTGAACCTGACGAAGCGCACCACACACCACGATAATCCGGAAAGTCTGGTTTTGATTTGTTTGCGTTCCTTGAATTGTCAACCACTAGAAAACATTGCTCTTTGCACCAACAAGAATTGAGTTTAGTGGTTTAGTACAATGTAGAAGTTTTGATATGAAATTGTACGAGTAGGTCTAACGGATAGTTCAGGTGAGGATATAGGTTCTGGACTTGTACAAGTAGGTCTAACGGATAGTTCAGGTGAGGATATAGGTTCTGGAGTTGTACGAGTAGATATAAGTAAGGCATTTGATAGAGTTTGGCATTCAGGTCTTTTATATAAATTACAGAAAATATGGTATAAAGGGTAAATTAATAGATTGGTTCAAAGCCTACTTATCTGACAGAAAACGAAGAGTAATCGTTGATGAATGTAAATCAAACTTTAAATCAATAAATGCGGGAGTACCCCAAGGATCGCTTCTTGGTCCCTTTCTATTTTTATTATATATAAAAGATATTGCTGATAATATTACATCTAATGTAAAATTATTTGCAGACGATACATCTTTATATGTTATTGTTGATAATGATGATGATCTTGAAATATATAATCCTTGGCATCAAATATTCAGTTCAATTTTCAACTTGGCTTTCTGACATTCAGGTCAAATAAAGGATCATAATCACATGTCTTTAATACACAGCGAGTTGTTTTTATCAACTTTTATTTCCAATGTTCTTTATGTAATAAACGTTTACTCGTTCTAAAAACAACTATTTTGGTTTTCCCAGTGTTAACTCTCAGACTCCATTTCTTGGTATAAGCTTTCAGGCAATTCAACATATTCTGTAGATAATAAACAACTGCTGAAAATAAAACTTATGTGCCATCAACGAACATTATTAGAAATAAATTTTAATATTGTAACTGATAACTCTGATAGTTTGAATTAATGAGATCGCTATCCATATTTACAAAGAGGGACACAGCATTGGATATAAGGCCTCCCCTTGTAAAAGTCAGACATGTATATCGAACATTGCATATATAATTTCCTACTTTGGTAAAAGATTTTACATGATCATAATTGACTATTAAATATTCCTTACCCAATACCATTTCTCCGAAAATAAGGAAAAATAATCAAAGATACTCAGTTCATTCAATAACTTTAACTGTTTATATGATTGCTACACATATATCATATAATGTGACCAGATGGGGTGTGTTGCTTGGTGTCTTCGGTTGCGTGCTTCAGTGATATAGCACAATAACAAGAGGCCCAGAGGGCCTGTATCGCTCACCTGGTTTGTAATGCCTAGTAAGGTTCATTGTTTCTTTTCTGAAGGAATTTGAATATTTACCTCTAATTCCCCTATTGGGCCCCACTCTTTCTGCTCAAGGGGGTCAGAGCCAAAAATTATAGGAATTCTGTTAACCCCAAGGATGTTTCTGGGCCAAAACTCCAAGCAGAACTCTAAGACTAGTAGCGATTTATAGGATTTACCTAAATTTCCCTATTGGGCCCCGCCCCTTCTGCCCCCAGGGGGTCAGAGCCAAAATTTATACAAGTTCTATTCTCCTTCCCCCAAGGATGTTTCTGGCCAAATTTGGTTTCAATCCATGCAGAACTCTAGGACAAGTAGCGATTTATAGGATTTACCTCTATTTCCCCTATTGGGCCCACCCCTCCTGCCCCCGGGGGGTCAGAGCCAAAATTTATATAAGTTCTGTTCCTATTCCCCTAAGAATGTTTCTGGCCAAATTTGGTTACAATCCATGCAGAACTCTAGGACAAGTAGCGATTTATAGGATTTACCTCTATTTCCCCTATTGGGCCCCGCCCCTCCTGTCCCCAGGGGGTCAGAGCAAAAATTTATACAAGTTCTGTTCCCCTTCCCCCTAGGATGTTTCTGGCCAAATTTGGTTACAATCCATGCAGAACTCTAGGACAAGTAGCGATTTATAGGATTTACCTCTATTTCCCCTATTGGGCCCCGCCCCTCCTGCCCCCGGGGGGTCAGAGCCAAAATTTATACAAGTTCTGTTCCCCTTCCCCCAAGGATGTTTGTGGCCAAATTTGGTTACAATCCATGCAGAACTCTAGGACAAGTAGCGATTTATAGGATTTACCTCTATTTCCCCTATTGGGCCCCGCCCCTCCTGCCCCCGGGGGGTCAGAGCCAAAATTTATACAAGTTCTGTTCCCCTTCCCCCAAGGATGTTTGTGGCCAAATTTGGTTACAATCCATGCAGAACTCTAGGACAAGTAGCGATTTATAGGATTTACCTCTATTTCCCCTATTGGGCCCCGCCCCTCCTGCCCCCGGGGGGTCAGAGCCAAAATTTATACAAGTTCTGTTCCCCTTCCCCCAAGGATGTTTGTGGCCAAATTTGGTTACAATCCATGCAGAACTCTAGGACAAGTAGCGATTTATAGGATTTACCTCTATTTCCCCTATTGGGCCCCGCCCCTCCTGCCCCCGGGGGGTCAGAGCCAAAATTTATACAAGTTCTGTTCCCCTTCCCCCAAGGATGTTTGTGGCCAAATTTGGTTACAATCCATGCAGAACTCTAGGACAAGTAGCGATTTATAGGAATTACCTCTATTTCCCCTATTGGGCCCCGCCCCTCCTGCCCCCGGGGGGTCAGAGCCAAAATTTATACAAGTTCTGTTCCCCTTCCCCCAAGGATGTTTGTGGCCAAATTTGGTTACAATCCATGCAGAACTCTATGACTAGTAGCGATTTAAAGGAAATGTTGACGGACGGACGGACGACGGACGACGGACGACGGACGCCGCGCCATGACATAAGCTCACCGGCCCTTTGGGCCAGGTGAGCTAAAAAGGGCAACAGTTCCACTATACCAGAAGACACAACATAAATATATCGCAGTCTCCCAAAACACGCACCTCGCACAACATACATGCAACACACCATACATGGGAGGCCGTCCTTACATGAACATAGCTGTTAATAGGACGTTAATTAATGAGCAAAATAGGTTTGATTAATTATTCATACAAAAACTAAAAGAAATCGTTGATAATATTAAATACATTTGATTTCTTTTAGGTACCTGGCGAGTGTCGATTTTACGGAAAAGGTGGGATGAGGACGGACTCCATACCAACTAGAATGATGGCGAATCTGAAAGACTATGATGCAGATGTTGTTTTCATTACCTTGGCGGTAACGACATTCAACAGGATTCGAACCCAAGGCACATTTTAGTCAACCTATGTACAATTGTGGAAACAATGATAGAGATGGGCGCAACAGTATACATAGCGGAGATTTGTAGACGAGGAGACTTTTCAAAGGCGCCAGGCCTAGTCGAAATTTTTTTAACAAGCAGAGGAACGCCATCAACAGACTTCTAAAAGAAAAATTTGGAAAATACATGATCAAAGTTCCACATCAATATCCTGCCGATTATGACGATAAGCTTGTGCATTTCTCACACTTTGGACTTAGGAAATATTTCTTTATAGTTAGGAGAGTGATTTACGTCACTAGAACGATGCATTTAACAAATACAATCTGCTCTCTTCGGATGCGAGTTGTGGCTTCTTAATAACTCAGAGATAAATATGCTAGAACGACCGCAACATTTTATTGTCAGTCTGTTCAAAGCTTAAGAATGAGAACCAGGACTGACATGTGTGTATCATTGCTCGATTGGGTTACCATCGAATCATATATTGACATCAGAAAATAATTGTTTGTAAGACGAATTATTGGCATGCACTACTGCTACATGAAGTCATTACAAAGTTGTGAAAAAGTCATTAAAAATCCATTAAATTTTTTAACGTCATTTAAAACAACCATTATTTTTTATACATAATTTTTAATGGGTATCATACATTTTTTAGTTACATTTGATTTAATTGGCATTGATTTCAAATAAAATCATTACAAAGTCATTAAAGTTGTCCTTATTTTTGTGATATACTTGAGTTTCATGGCCATTACAAAATGAATGGGCATTGGAAATTGAACTACCTTGTTTTCAATTTAGTTTTTCCCACAGCCCCGATTAGCATGGCGCCGCGCCCTTTTTACCTGACGCCATGCCCCTATGACCTAACGCCGTGCCCTGTTTGTCCCCAGTACACTTCTAATAAACTACCAAATACCAGGTAGTGGCTTGATAATTAAGTAAACAAAAGAAGTGTGACCACTCCCTGACCCCCTGACCAACACCCCAGTGGCCCTAATTAGCAGCCTTGGTCTATTTCCACCTTGACTTGTGTCACTTTCAGGTCTGTGTATATTACGTAAGCTGAAGTCAAGCAGCCGATCGGCAGCCTAGAAAACAATCAGCTGGCCTTTCAATAAGTTTTATGACAACAGCTAGTGAGCATTACTTCAAAAACAAATACTGCTTACAACTGTAAATGATTTACTCACGTTTTTAATGTTTAATAGGCCTATCTATATCGGATGGATGTCACAAGATTTGCAATCGTAATGGCCGCCATTTTGGGTGTATTGTAAAAGTAGATTCGGAGGTATTGAATTTCAGGATTTTACTACTATTCACGTTTTTAAAAATGAAAACGGTATTATTTTTTTAGAATTTCGGTGTGAATTTATTTTTAGAAAATATATCTTAATAATAATCAAATTATTAATAGCAAAGTAATTAAAATAAATCAAATTAAAAAGAAATCAACTTTTTTCTCTATCAGATTAAATTGAAATATTTTGCATACTACTCTAACACTTATCTGTATTTTCTTAATTTAGTACTTGCAAATTTAGAACATTATTTTAATTAATTGTCCATTATTATGAAACATGTTATCTTATTCAAATCAATACAGTATTTTTAATATTTATATAAAGATATATATTAAAATAAAGGTAATTGGATTGAAATAAAGGAATACATTTTGAATTTTCCCATTCTTTTACTTAATATAAATGAAATTGAGATCTTTCTTGTGAATCAATTATAGTCATGATCATATGATCTGCAGATTACAATTTTCAAAATCATTTTTTTCACTCAGAATAATTAAATAGATGTCCTGATATTACTTAGCAACTCAGAGAGTTTAAAGCATTTAAATGATATTAAGTTGAACCAGAATTAAATAAACAACAAGACAGTTTTAAAGATTTCCCCATGTATTGGAAGTTGTCGATATAACCTTTGTGCCCCTCTGATGGTTATTTATCGCGGTCAAGGTGCCCTTTTCAAAACCCAGCACCATGCCCTTTTTTTTCCTGTGGGAAACACTATTCATGGCAATTACTTTTCATGTAATTGCCATTAATATTTGTGATCATGAAAAGAATGGTCTTTAAACAGTTGTATTGTACACCATCATAAAAATAACCACCATGAAAAAAATGTATTTGGAAAATAATTGCCATTAAAAGGTGTAGTCTTTAAAATAATGGCCATAAAAATTGTACATTTATAGAATTAATGACCATGAAAATGATAAGAAAAAACCTATCCATTCATCAAATAACAAAGTGTGATCAGGAGAAATAATGCCCATGAAAAAATGATGCAGTCAAAAAGTATGCCATTAAATCTACAAAAAATTATGACATTTACATTGTGACATATTTATATTATTCATATACGTATACATATCAATTAGGAAAATTATGTGCAAGATAACTACACATTCACTAACTGTTCACCCTAAAATCATACTTGATTACAAAATTAAGTGGTATGTTAGCTTTATAGTTAACAGCAATTCTAGATGTAAGAATGTTACATTGTACATATCATACACACCAATATTCATAGTATATACCATATAGTAGTCTTAAATTGGATTCATCAGCTAGCTAGGTATGTACAGTATAGCTAGGGTACAATTTCACTATCCAAAAAACAGGTATATCCATTTTTCTCTCCAGTTACAAGTGGTCTTGATAAATCATCCACACAAACTAAAGATTTCATTTTACATTTTTCAATGGGACAATACAATAATCCTGTCTTTGTTAATGGCTTTGTGAAAAAAATTAATTTCATTCTCTTTTAGTCAAACTTCATTTTCCTGTTCATAGTCATCTCCTTCGTTATCAAACTCTGATGTGTGACACCGATGACAGTTCAAAAAGTCATGAATCAGAATTTGAATCCAACCAAGAACTGGCCAATACCAGTGTAAACGTAACAGAAAGTGATCATGATCAGAGCGTTGTTGAACATGATGTTTTCACGCCTAAATTGACTTCTAACAAAGGAAGTTCTAGTTCAAAAAGGAAAGCCGAGGGAGACAAATCAGTGGTGTTGAAGAAAAGGAAGAAAAAAGAAGTGGATAGTGAGTTGACTCCGGATGAAAGGAATTTTTCCTTTGTTCTGATGGAATGGTCAAGAGGATCTTTGTACTGGGGAGTTAAACAGGTGTCTCCAAATAGTGATGATTTGGTTGTTCGCAATTGTGCAAAGTCATGTTTTCTATTAAACCGTGAGAATTTTGAAAACCCAGAATTGGAAAGTTTTTGGAAGATGACCAAAAATGCTGTACTTAGTGCTACTGACGTCCAGTTGAATCCAGATATGACATTTTGTGTACTTGAAATTCCAAAGAAGAACAAGTTCATGTCACTTTATCAAGATTCTAATAGGGCAAAGTATAAGCATGACCTTATAAAAGTTTTTGAGCAGCAGAAATCTACCTTCTTACGGAGAATATTGGATGAATTTAACAGTTACATTAAAGAATAAGTTCCACTATTTGTGTGTTAATATCATAAACAACAAAAAAAGTTCTTTAGAAGTTCTTTCATTCAGCATTACAAAGATCACACGTGAGCACTTTTTATGTTTTTAATTGTCTTGAATTTCCATGTGCAATTAATCATCAGGTTTTGAATGGAAAATTAATTGCCATTATATTTCAAACCAAATTAAGTTTGATTGCCATGAAAAAGTGAAGTTTTTTGTATAATGGCCATTAATTTCATGCAAATGTTAATGGTTCCATTAAATATGGCCCTTTTACCTACCATTAAAAAAGCATGACCATTAATGGCAAGAAAACTTGATATTTTCATGCCCATGAAATTATGTTGATAGGCTTTTAATGGTCATGGAACCATTTCTTTTAATGCCCATTAGAAACATTCTTTTAATGCCCATTAGAAACAATGTAATTTTGTATATAATGGGTCATTAATATGTCATTATTTTGAATATTATCTTAATGGTCATTATGATCATAATTAATGCTCATTAATACTTAATAATGGGTTTTTCATTAGCATGGAAAGGACCATTTTTAATGGCACATTAAATTGATGGGTTTTAATAGCCCTTTAACGGCATGGCGTGACAGTAGTGATGGATAGTGAATTTTTGATACACAATTTTTTTTTCCGTATTTTTTGAACGTAGAAAAACAACAAGGTTTTATACCACACGTCATATAAGACTATTACGAAAATACTCGTTGTACGAGACTTTTTTACTAATAATATTAAATCTAGTACTGCCCCTGGTAAAAAAAACATTGGCAAACTTATGTCAAATAATATAGATTTTATTGGATTCACCTAAAAATAGTTTGCACTTTCTTTGGAAACTCCTGTTTATTTACCATAGTATAATTAGTTATGTACATTGTATTTTGAATATTTGTGTAAACTCACGAATATCAAATTGTATAAAATTATGTAATATTGTGGAATGCTCTTTAATGATCGTGGTACCCATATTATTTTGCATTGTGAAAAAAACAGTGATTTACAAGAGTTTAGATTAGGAAATGCATTTTTTTGTGTATAGACTTGTTAATTTTTGTAAATATCAATTTGATGTTTTGTTGATTGTTTTCGTGTTAAATGTCATTTGTTATGTATCTTCAATTTTGAAGGAAATAAATTGTGATTTCTTATATGTGTAATGCTAGCCTATTATATACGTGTGTAAAAGTGAATTCTCACGTATTAGATATTTAAATTTGTTAATTAGTACTGTTTACATCAAGACATGTATCGTAGTTTGTATCCACGTAAATAAACATAAAATGATTTGAAATTATTTTCACTAAAAAAATAAATCATATATAAACTTAAACAACAAGTTGTGTTTTTTATGATTTTTAATGTCTGTGCGTTTAAAAATACTTAAATACTTGGGTGCAAAGTTATCAGGTGCAGGTCTGGTATTTATATTGCAAATATCTCCATGTGGTAAAACTTCAGAATTTGCATAATGTAATTCTTCATATTTTCAGTGGAATTAGACGAAGGAGAACTAAGCAATCAAATCCTAATATCATTATATTATATCAATAAGTTATCAAAAACTGTAAATAAGATTTATATATCACGTGAACGATGGGATTCCACGTATTTGCAATCACTTTATCAAATAACTTGAAGTATAAGTTATTATGATATATATACGTGATCAAATCTCCAATTTAATATCCTGCCAAATATGACGACAAACTTGTGCATTTCTTTACTAAGGATATGTTTCTGGTATATATTTTGATATATTATTCTGGTAATATTATATATTCTGGTATATAATATAATTAATTGATGATTAAATAAATCATCTCTTAGAATTAAAATTATGATATTATGTTGAAATGACAACGAGTGAGATTGACTTGTAAAGATTATCTCCCCTGTGATCGAAAGCCGACGTGACATTTCAATTCCGATTTCATTTGAATTCATTGATTAATACAATGTTATGCATAATTTTTGTATGTTTATGTGAGTTTTGAGTGTTTTGGGGTATTTTTTGGGTGTTTTTGGGTAAATCGTTCAGCCGCTCTAGACGGTCACACCTGTTTTAGAGCGCCTCTACACATCAAGGACAATCATGTAATGTAAGTCGAATATTTTCTTTTGACATCTGAAAGAGTTTATTGTACGTATATCTAGCTATATTATGTAATCTGTATTTCTCTAATATAGAAGCTAATAATTGTGTATTTTGTATCAAAATAGACGATCGTTCTTATGTAATACATTTCGTTATTTGATTAAAGTAAATTATCTTTTGGTGATATCGTACGCTACATCAAGGGTATGTATTTATCAAAACAGTTATATTTATAATTTACAGATGCATTGTACGTATCCGTAAGGAACTTAGCTGAAATGACACCACGAATGCCACACTTTCCGACTTTGTGCCACACATAGGTATATCTCTGTATTTTATTAGGTACCTGTAGTAATATTTACTATTACGTTTTAATGTTAAAAAGAAAGCGCCCGGGTATTTTTTTGGACGCATCTCCTTTTTGTATATTATAAGTCTTGGTTAGAATATACTAACCTTTGAAGTAATGTATAACGTCATATCGTTATGTTAAAATATAAATGTAAGCGATAAGCTGTAAAGTTTGATTTTAACTGTGATACTATCTGCAACTTTTTGTCAAAGTATTTATTGTTTGTATTTGTTCGTTTTGTAGAGTCTCTACGTTGTTTGTAACCGAATAAATGGAAAATTGGAACTACCACAGAATAGCTTGCCTTAATTAATGGCAACGTTAAAACCATCTACTACACCTCATTTTATACACAAAGAAGGAAAGTGTTGAGAAACATATAGCACGTGCGTTCGTACTGAATATATGATGGAATTGTAACCTTAAAAAGAATGCATCATTTCACTAAGTTTCTAATGTTTGTTTATTTAATTCACGTCCTATTAACAGCTATGATCATGTAAGGACGGCCTCCCATGTACGCAGTGTGTTGTATGTATGTTGTGCGAGGTGCATGTTTTGGAAGACTGCGGTATTCATGTTGAATCTTCTTGTAAAGTGGAACTGTTGCCCATTTTATAGTGCTATTTCACTAAAGCATGCCGCCAAAGACACCAAGCAACACACCCCACCCGGTCACATTATATTGACAACGGGCGAACCAGTCGTCCCACTCCCTGTATGCTGAGCGCCAAGCAGGAGCAGAAACTACAACTTTTATAGACTTTGGTATGTCTCCGCCAGGGGCAGAACCCAGAGCCTTCCTCACAGGGGCGAGCGCTCAAATGAAGGCCAAACGTGAGGTGGTGTCAAGGGAGACGTTAGGAAAATAAAGTAATTTAGGAAGAAAGAAAAGACAATATCCTAGATTTAGTCGCCTCTTACGATCATGCAATAGGGGCAGCAGGTACAATTCTAACGCCCTACCTGCAGGGCCGAAAGTTTCTAATGTATGCAAATGCACTAATGTTATTCGTGAAGCAGTCAGTGCACTTACTAGCAAACATATCTTAGGTGGTAGGTGTGTTGACAAAATCCACAACAACGGAGCTATAAACCTAACCAACAAATCAATCTTGATCAAACTTAACGAAGTTGTAAATGTTTTTGTTAAAGATCTATCAAAGTTTGATACCGATCAAAACCGATGGCAGATTCCAAATCTGTTATCTGTGGTATATTGGACTTAACAAGTGTATTTTGGCAGGTTCCCATTGGTTAACATTCAAGTACATGATTGCTTTCAATAAACACGTACCAAATCTTTTCCAATTTAAGAGTTTACCATTTTGCCTTATCAATATACATGCCACTTTCCAGATGCTGATGACAAATGTTTTACGCGACATCAACTAGAGGATTGCCCTTATCTATATTGATAACATTGAAGTATTTTAAAAATCATTCGAAAAACATTTAACTCTTTCAAAAAATTTAGACAAGCAACCTACATATACTAAGTGCCATTGTGCTGTCAAGGAAGTAACATATCTTGGACACATTATTTATTTCTTTAGTTCAAGTTGACCAAAGCAAAATAACAGCAACTGCCAATTATTCAGGACCAAAAATCCCTAAGGATGTGCAACTGCTACAGAAGATAAAGATACCTAACATATTTGTGCACCCTTGAAACCATTGTTGAAGAAAGATGATAACTTTATTGGTCACAGGAACAAGAATCTGCTTTCAAAGAACTAAAACACAGACTGACATATGGTTGACGTGCTCTTAGGGTTGCAGCGAAGCGCTGGCACATCAATCATAAGGAAGGTTAAGCTCTTATAGAAGTCATCAAAACCTTCAAAGCCTACCTCACCAACAGGGATAATATAACAAAACGCTTTTTGGAGGAAAACAGAGATGCTGATGTGCAATGTTTATAGAGCATTGGAAAATCAGGATTGTACACAAGCCAAACACGAATTACCAAGTTGCAAATGCTTTGTCCAAACAGCAGTATACCCACACAACAAACGACACCTCAGAGACAGAAGATCTCCCCATCATTTTCCAGATGGCATATGAAACTAACCATTACGTCCGACCTACAGAGATACAAACAGAGCTCCAGATAAGATAAGTAAGTGCGTAATTACGCATTAAAAATACATAAAAACGCATTGAAAATAAATCAAATGCGTACAATTCCGCATGAGAAAAAGTAAATACGCATTGATATCTGAAACGATGCGTAAATATTTCCAAGAACAGCTGGAACTGAAACCGAAAGTTGAATATGTCTACCATTCGAGTTCTCGGGCTTTATCAATGACGCATGCCCTTTAAACATTCGACTGACGCTGATCTATAATCGTTCGATTAATCTCGGTGTTTTGAATTTAAACACGTGACAGACTCAATGTTTGACAAGTAGCCGCGTTAAAATGGAGGCATCAAAACCGGGACGCTATAGGACTAAAAAGAGCGAGAACGTCCCATCTATTCTAAAATTCTTCACAAGAAAAGACAATGAAGATATAAACTCTTTTGTCAATTCAATTGTATTGAAAATCATCGATGATGTCAGTGCTCAACCATCAAAACAGGTCCATGAAATTTGGTCAGTTTCAGAAAAAACGATCGAGTAGTGGAAAAAGAATTATCCGTGGTTAGTTGAATATATATAATATAATAGTGATATAAAGAACTGTAACCATTTTCAAATTGGTTTATAGGAAGAACTCTGATAGCATATTTCAGTTTATAAAATGCAAATAAACAATTGATTTTAGTTTTTTGCATATTTTTATTATTTTCAGACAATTTTTTAGAAGAAAGGAGATCGATTTAGAAACCAAATATATCTATATAACATTTCAAATTAACATAATGACCACCCAAGGGACAATGAGAAAACGTTTATAGACATCGTGATCTTTAAAATAGTCTTCAACTCTTCAGAAGCAGTTGGTATTTATACAGTTGTTATGACAGGTTTGACTATATTTGTTTTTATATATTAAAGAACACAGTGACAGTCTAAAAAAAATTTGAAAACCTTTACAAAAACAGGTCAAAATCAGCATTTAAAGTATTCACAAGGGTAAATTACCCTTTGGAATTTTCAAATCAGCATTGGGAAAAAAAATCATGGAGTAAAATCAGCATTGAGTTTTAAAATAGGGGGTAAAAACCCTTTGACCTGAAATTTTATCTGGAGCTCTGTACAAACTTCTAGAGGTGGATAACTACTTTAAATGGTGCGGCATTTCCCGTAAAATCAATGGAAGCAGCAGAAGTAGCAAAGGTACTCTTTGAAGATGTGTTTACAAGATACGGAGCCCCAGGTATATTAGTGACCGAGGCCAAACTTGTTCAAATAGTTTATTAATTTGAAGTGATACCAGACTACCTCTGCATGCCAGAAAATGATTTCATACAATCGGCAAACTTTAGGATCTCACTACAAAGACCTATTTGAACAAGCAATACATATATATTGTCCTCATACGAAACGGTCCAAACAGCAGAAAATGTTTGACACAAAAACTATGAGATGTGAAACTATACAGATGACACCAAGGTACTATTTGTACCATGCGTCTCTTCACAGGAACAAGAAACAACACCAGTTATCTCCTTATGTGTCCATATGGGAAATTATTCAGAAGAATGTCACCACATTTGAACTCGCTAACCAGGTGGCGGATTTGTGGTATAGTATTGTCTAAAAGATTGTAAAACAACAGACACTGAACGCATACATATACATGTTATTTTAACGGACTGACGGAGGTGTACATTTATTTCAAACACTACTAGATTTGACATTGCTACACAAATTGCTTGGATTTATTGTTGTCGGTTTAACGCAGTAATTATATCTGTTGTCACGTTAAGGTAATTTAGCAGTATTACGTATACAGGTCTAACCAAGTGATATGACACTTTGCCCAAGGTTTGTTTGTTTGGTCATTTAGGGCCAAACTACAGGGCAGGCATTAGTACCAGGATATAAACAAAGACTGTATCTAAAAGATCAGGATAAGAACAAGAGGCCCAGAGGGCCTGTATCGCTCACCTGGTTTGTAATGCCAAGTAATGTTCTGCATACAGGTTCATTGTTTCTTTTCTGAATGAATTTTAATATTAACCTCTAAATCCCCTATTGGGCCCAACCCCTCCTGCCCCCAGGGGGTCAGAGCCAAAATTTATACAAGTTCTGTTCCCCTTCCCCCAAGGATGTTTATGGCCTAATTTGGTCATAATCCAAGTAAAACTCTAGGACAAGTAGTGATTTATAGGATTTATCTCTATTTCCCCTATTGGGCCCCACCCGTCCTGCCCCCAGGTGACCAGAGCCAAAATTTATACAAGTTCCTGTTCCCCTCGCCCAAGGATGCTTGTGGCCAAATTTGTGTTACAATTCATGTAGAACTCTTATGACTAGTAGCGATTTAAAGGATTTACCATCTATTTCCCTTATTGGGCCCCACCCCTCCTGCCCCCGTGGGGTCAGAGCCAAAAATTTATACAAGTTCTTGTTCCCCTTCCCCAAAGGATGTTTGTGGCCAAATTTGGTTACATTCCATTCAGAACCTATGACTAGTAGCGATTTAAAGGATTTTCCTCTATTTCCCTATTGGGCCAGCGCTCCTGCCCCCGTGGGGTCAGAGCCAAAATTTTATACAGTTCTGTTCCCCCTCCCCCAAGGATGTTTGGTGGCCAAATTTGGTTACAAATCATGAAGAACTTATGACTAGTAGCGATTTAAAAGATTTACCTCAATTTCCCCTATTGGGCCCCGCCCCTCCTGGCCCCGGGGGGTCAGAGCCAAATTTATAAAAAGTTCTGTTCCCCTTCACAAAGGATGTTTGTGGTAAATATGGTTACATTCCATTCAGAACTCTATGACGTAGTAGCTATTTAAAGGATTTACCTCTATTACCCCTATTGGGCCCCGCCCTCCTGCCCCTTGGGGATCAGAGCCAAAATTTATACAAGTTCTGTTCCCCTTCCCAAGGATGTTTGTGGCCAAATTTGGTTACAATCCATGTAGAACTTTCTATGACTAGTAGCGATTTAAAGGATTTACCTCTATTTATGCCTTTGGGCCCCACCCCTCGCCTGCCCCCGTGGGGTCAGAGCCAAAATTTATACAAGTTTTGTTCCCTTCCCCAAGGATGTTTGTGGCTAATTTTGGTTACAATCCATGCAGAACTCTAGGACAAGTAGCTTTTTAAAGGATTTACCTTTCTATTCCCTATTGGGCCCGTCCCTCCTGCCCCCGAGGGGTCAGAGCCAAATTTTATACAAGTTCTGTTCCCCTCCCCCAAGGATGTTTGTGGTCAAATTTGGTTACAATCCATGCAGAACTCTAGGACAAGTAGCGATTTATAGGGATTTACCTCTATTTCCCCTATTGGGCCCCGCCCTTCCTGTCCCTGGGGGGTCAGAGCCAAAATTTATACAAGTTCTGTTCCCCTTCCCCAAGGATGTTTGTGGCAAAATTGGTTACAATCCATGCAGAACTCTATTGACTAGTAGCGATTGAAAGGAAATGTTGACGGACAGACGGACGCGGCGGACGAGACGACGCCGCGCACATGACATAAGCTCACCGGCCCTTCGGCCAGGTGAGCTAAAAGGCAAGCGAAAAACTAAAACAATATTGTAAATGTTGATTTAATAAAAAGAAGCACATAGGATAAAATAGTTTTGTCTAAAACACATGAGATAACTCATGCAAAATGTTTACGAAACGATGGGTGTTGTGTTTGTTTGATTGATTAATTACGATCCTTTTAAACAGCTATGGTCATGTATAGGACGGCCTCGCCAATGTAGGCCAGTGCTTGTGTGTATGTTGTGTGCGAGGTGCGTGTTTTTTGGGAGACTGCGGTATATTCGTGTTATTGTCTTCTTGTATAGTGGAACTGTTGCCCTTTTTATAGTGCTATATCACTGAAGCATGCCGCCGAAGACACCAAGCAACACACCCCACCCGGTCACATTATACTGACAACGGGCGAACCAGTCGTCCCACTCCCGTTATGCTAAGCGCTAAGCAGGAGCAGAAACTACCATTTTTATAGACTTTGGTGTGTCTCGGCCAGGGGACAGAACCCAGAGCCTTCCTCACAGGGGCGAGCGCTCAACTAAAAGCCAAAAGTGAGGTGGTGTCAAGGGAGACGTTAGGAAGAATAAAGTAATTTAGGAAGAAAGAAAAGATAAGATCCTAAATTTAGTCGCCTCTTACGATCATGCAATAGGGGCAGCAGGTACAATTCTTACGCCCTACTAATGAATATAAGATGAGATGTGAAAACGTTCAAATTTTGTTAAAAATGCCGATCTCCTCCAGATAATTGAACATGCGATTATGTCTAACGACATGGAACAAGGTGTACATGTCGGAGACATCATAGTACTTATCTCGTATGTGTTTAAAATCAATACAGTGCACTAAAATATGCTCACTAGGAGAGGAGAATCACATGCCTGACAGGAGGATCTTCCCCTCTCAATACATAGGAATGTATAAAATATGTGTGTCGAATTCGGAGCCGAGAGAAAACAACTTCCTCTCTGCGGTCTCTCCGACTGGACAGGTTAGGATTAAGTGTAGGTTGTATTTTAAACAGTTTATTGTTTGTTTCGGTAGACCACCTTTGTTGCCAATGGTGTTTAATGGCTGACTGAATGTAAGGTTTGATGTTGGTGTATGGTAGTTTCAAATGTGTTTGTGCTAGGCGAAGAGCAGTCTTAGCTGCTTTATCGGCCTTTTCATTTCCCTTTATACCCACAGGGCTGGGAATCCAGAGCCAGAGATAAGTAATTTGAGTTTTAGAAGACAATCGGAATGTTCTGATCAAAAGATTTTGGATTATTGTGTTTCTAGGGTTTCTAGATTTCAAAGCCTGAAGAACCGAAAGAGTCCGAACAGATGATTGCCTTTTCAATGCGGTGTTCTTCGATATGGCCAAGCGCCAGACCGATAGCCGCAGAGAAAATGGAGGCAACATCTGAGAGTCGGATAGAGGAGCAGTGATTAGATGTACAGCATGCTGCCGCAACATTATCACCATCTTTTGATCCGTGTTACATATCACTAAAGACAATTTATATTTCGCGCGCTAAACTTTACTAAACTTATAACCGACATCCGTAAGGGACGTGTGCGCATGCAGAACGACAGCCATTAAGACGTGTCAACATATATAATCTCGGGTTACATATATGGTAGCGCATACGCAGACTACAGCTTGCGGTGAGTACCTAAACCCATGAAAGATGTTATTATGATATTTGTAGTCAGTAATTGTTGTAATTATGATTTTATATAGCGCTGTGTCGATAAACAGCGATATTGTTTACCGGTCCGCGGTATGTGTACACACGTACAGGTGCGCGGTGGTGTGTTATTACAAGGTCATGTATATATCGTTAGTAAGGATATAGGATGTTATTTAAATGCTTTAGAAATAGAAATATAATGATGCTATGTAATATAAAGTGTATATCATATACCCATGTAGCTATTTACTCACTATTATTTTATATAAAGGATAGGCACGTGTATTGCCTGTGACTATTATTAGCTAGGCTTGGAACCATTAAGGAGTCATGCTCCCTACATTTCTGTGTATATATTTATAGGGTTCAATCATGATAGTTATGGATTATTGTATATATAGATGTAGCTGATACATGAACCCTGGTTATTGTTGTTATAATTAACATAATTAGATGTTGTCATTAGACACAATGATAGTTGACCGTCGTTGATTATGGTTATATCTGTGATTGTAGTTCTTCATCCGGGTACGTACGTGTGATGAGGAAGGCCGTCCTATAGAGTGACGGGTCACCTTGACCTGTATGTGGTGACTGATACTGTAGCAACCCATACTATGCAGCAGTGGTCAATGTGAGACAGTTCGGGATGCTGATGCTGGATATCGACGAGCATTATGGTGGTACAGAACTGTGAAATATGCCTATTGGGTGGACTTCAGCCCGCTCAACTGTGCCGTGCGATTAGTGGTACAGAGTACATGTATATATGAACTGAGTGGAACACAGCCTACTCTTATAAACGTCTTTGTAATATAGAACAGTTGGGGAACACAGTCCATCCTTGCTATGTTTAGTTGTATTATTGTATAAATTATGTCTATTTCTTTCAATATATTTTTGTAAGGTGTGCAAGTGAGTGAGACCGATATACTTCTGTCTACTATGTCTATATCCATTTCAATGGTTTTGTATATAAATTTGTATATATTGTAAAAAGCCTGTGTCTATTGTTCTTTGAAACCGACAATCGCTCATCCCGTTACAATCCGTCAGTGTAGATCTGAACATGGTCAGGGAAAGCCCTAATGCACTCCCGAAAGGGGGATTTGTGTTCTTCGGGTAATGCACTAGATTTTGCCCTCTCATGTAGAGATAAATTGATATCAGGTGTTAGAATGAACATTGGTGGTACATCCGATACTGTGTACTCGTCAATGGTGTCGAAATTTATATTTAGTTCCAGCAAAAATTTTGAAATTCTGATGCCAAATGTTGGTATGAGCTTTTGATTTTGTGTAAATATATTTCTTGATGTTGTGGATTGAATACAAGGTTAAATGCGGGATTGTTGGGGTTGTATTTCAGTTGAGCAGCATACTGTAAGGATATTTCTTTCGTCGATCGTCTAGAGATACTCATTAGCTTTCACATGGAGACTCTTCACAGGTGTTGTTCGAAAAGCTCCAAGTGCGAGACGCAGTCCCTGATTCTGTATAGGATCAAGCATCTGTAGATAGGAGCTGCGAGCCGATCCATAGACAATAGATCCGTAGTCAAGTTTTGATCTAATAAGTGCCCGATAGATACGTAGAAGCATTTCACGGTCTGCACCCCAATCAGAATGGGAAATAATACGTAGAATGTTCAGCGCCTTCGAGCACTTATCCTTCAGATGTTTGATATGTGGAACAAATGACAGTTTCGAATCAAATATTAGTCCAAGAAATTTAGTTTGTTCAACTATTGGAATTTTAATTCCATTGAGTGTGAGGTCAGGATCATTGTGTGGTTTTCGTTTTTGACAGAAGTGCATACAGACAGTTTTTTATCTTGAAAATCTAAAGCCACTTTCGTCAGCCCAATTTTGTAATTTGCCTAAACATTGTTGTAGTTGTCGTTCTATAGTCAATCTGATTTGTTATAATATTGGTTCGGTTCGCTTAGCTCAGGTTAAGTATTATACGCGTGCGCGTGTCAAGTACCGGAAGTTGTGTAACATGTGGTTAGTTCAATAAATGGATTCAAAGTGTTAACACTTGTTCGTGTGATTAAGGGCTCAAATCACAACATGGTGTCAGAAGTGGGATCAAGTGTGGTGACTTTCTGGTGATATAATAGGAACTACAACATCGATCAGTCCAGATGGCAAAGTTCCAGGCCCCAGAAAAGTTCGATTTTAGCCGTCCAAGCGGGTGGCAAGATTGGAGCACAAGGTTCGCGCGCTACAGGACCGCAACCAAACTACACAAGGATGAGGATGCAGTACAGATAAGTGCATTAATTTACGCTATGGGCAGTCAGGCCGAGCATGTATTTAAGACATTGGTATTCGATGTCGCGGGTGACGAGGATAAATATGACAAAGTGATCGAGAAATTTCACAATTATTTCATTCCAAAACGAAACATAATCCACGAACGGGCACGTTTTCATCAGCGGTCACAGGCACCTGGGGAATCTGTCGAGGAATTTGTTAGGGCATTGTATGAAATTGCCGAACATTGTAACTTCTCAGATCAGGATGAGTTTGTGAGGGATAGGGTAGTAATCGGACTTTCTGACCGGAATATTTCTGAAAAACTACAGATGAAAGCAGATTTGACTTTGGAGACTGCCATTCAAACTGCTAGGCAAGCAGAATTGGTAAAGTCACAGATTCGAGATCAAGGGGGTCATAAGCATGTTGAAGAGGTGAAAAAGGGGAGACCATCTAAAAAGAAAAACAACCCAAGTACCCATAAACAGGCCCAAGGTCACCAATACAATAAACATTCTCACAATGATAGGGGTACCTGCTCGCGCTGTGCTCGTACGCACGGACAGAATAAATGTCCAGCTATAGGAAGGCGATGTAGAGCTTGTAACAAAATGGATCACTTCGCGTGTTGTTGTCGGACTAAAAAGGACGTAAAGGAAGTGACAGAGAGGGACGAGTTCTTTCTGGGAGCCATAACATCATGCTAGTCATGAAAAGGCATGGGAAGTTACCCTCAAGGTAGGAAACACCCCAACAACATTTAAGATAGACACTGGAGCAGACACCAGCGTAATATCTCAAGCGACAAATAATAAACTTTACCCTAGACCAAAGTTGTCCCCCACTGGCTCAATTCTCCAGGGTCCAGGAGGAAAGATACTTCCCTCAGAAGGGAAATTTGACTGTGTAGTTAAATTGAAGGGGAGACAATTCAAGTTTCCAGTCTGCGTGTTGGAGGGATCAAGTTCTAGCAATTTACTCGGACGGAATGTCGCGCATCAAATGGGGCTAGTGGTGAGAGTGGAGGCAATAACGGACGACTTGTTTGGAACAACAGGATTACTGGCATGTGAACCAGTGAGTATTAAACTCAAGGACCATGCTGTTCCCTATTGCGTCAGTGCCTCAAGGCGTATACCATTCCCATTACTGGAAAAGGTGAAAACTGAACTTAGTCGCATGGAAAAAGATGGTATCATAGAAAGGGTGACAGAACCAACAGACTGGTGTGCCCCCATGGTTCC
>SAYR01037772.1:0-19003 GCA_004382745.1 Argopecten irradians irradians | reverse complement strand
GGCTCTGGGTTCTGTCCCCTGGCCGAGACACACCAAAGTCTATAAAAGTGGTAGTTTCTGCTCCTGCTTAGCGTTCAGCATACAGGGAGTGGGACGACTGGTTCGCCCGTTGTCAGTATAATGTGACCGGGTGGGGTGTGTTGCTTGGTGTCTTCGGCGGCATGCTTCAGTGATATAGCACTATAAAAAGGGCAACAGTTCCACTATACAAGAAGACACAACATGAATATACCGCAGTCTCCCAAAACACGCACCTCGTACAACATACACGCCAACACACCACATACATGGGAGGCCGTCCTTACATGACCATAGCTGTTAATAGGACGTTAATTAATCAAACAAACAAACAAACAAGCTAGACTCTGATCGTGATCGTGATCTTGCGCGCAGTGACAATTCAATAACCAAGTCTATTACTACGCGCTCGGGTAGATGTGTTGTGAAACCCAAGCGTTTCGATGATTTTGTTTAGTTCTAGCTAAGGCATAGCTGTCTACATGTGTCGATTGATCAATATGGACATGGCTAATTGATTAATATGGACATGGTTAAATGTTTACTATGTGTAAAGTTTTAGTGTTTTCAAGAGTTAATTGGTAACTTTGTTTCCTTGAAAAGGGGGAGATGTTATAATATTGGTTCGGTTCGCTTAAGTACCGGAAGTTGTGTAACATGTGGTTATGTCAATAAATGGATTCAAAGATCTGAGAAAATCCGATTAAGGATCATGTTCCGATGACCTTTATACCACGTGTAATTCAGATCAAATTCATTTTCTGCACGTTGCTCTGTCAATTGACAACGCCTTTTCGCCCCAAAATACAAATAAGATTAGCATTATTGTGCTCTTTGGGCGAGATGACTACCTACACGGAAATAATTCTGACAAATTTTCTAACTAATTCGTCCCTGAAATTCACTGTCAAAATTTTGCCAGCAGCAATTTGATTGACCATTTACAAAGGACATCTGGACATGACCCCTAATAGGATTTTCTCACATCCTCTTATCTAACGTAGTGATAAAAAGGATCTGTATTTTAATTAGATTGTGATGGAACCAGGAGTTCTCTCCCTTTGATTGATAACTTAATAATCAAGGTATGGTATTAGATCTAGAGTTACCTGCCCCTGTCTGTATGTCATTTCCGCCCAAGGAAAGCATGGTCTCGAGAGAGCTAAAACTGCAAAAATGTAGCAACTATGTGGCCCCACACGTTGTATAGTTTAATGTTAAATGCATTAATTATTTCATGTGTGACAATTTAGAATTGTGATGAAGCTATGTGCGTACCATGTATTTGGTATTTTTTGTATAAATGCACATGAAGCGATGTGTGGTATAATTATGGTAAGGCCAATGGAAATCAAGCGTCCGAGTGAGAGCGAGTGGGGGTGAGAGGGACGCTTTCAGAAACATCAGACCGATTTAGAGATTGAACAAGCAACACCACTTAGCTCTGTATAGCCAAGTATATCAACAGACCAACAGCTAACTGGTAAGGAAATACCATAGATGTTTTGATTTCACCGGAAATCGTGCAGTTTGTCAATTTGATTCTCGGACATGTTTTTGAGTGATGTCGTTTTATTATTGCTGTTTATAAAGCAATACCTATCAGTCTTTATGATATTATTTTGTATCTTAGTGGTAGATAGCCATGTATAACATGTATGCCCTAGCTAAATGTAAATTACTAGTGCACATGGTTTAATCATTGTTAGTCGGTATGCAAAATAGAAAACCTCGTATAGGCAATGGACGATGTATGCAGGTTTTCGATGTAGACAGGTTGTCGTTGTATGCAGGTTGTCGTTGTAGAGAGGTAATCATGTGAATTACAGTTTTCTCTTATTTTCATGTGTCAAATCATAATATTAAAGGATTTAATTGTTATATCCTATAATGATAAGGAAATCCCATCTTGATACTCAGAGATAGTATACCAAATGTCAAATTATTAAATACCTGTATCTGCATATTTACTGTAGAGTTAATAAGTACACTTAATATTTCTCTTGAAATATTACATTGACTAATTCATTGTGTAAGTGTGATCTAGTCCAGAATAGTGTTTATTTGTGCAATAGTTATTACAACTTTATTAGGTGTTTGTGAAATTAGCACTTATGTAATAAGTTTAATCCTTAGGATTAATATTTGTATCTGTAAGAGTGAATGACTACAGAAGTTAGAGATCATTAAGTAACAATATTTACTTGTTTGTATTTCAGGTTTTACTATACTCCACTATAAGCCACTATACACCACTTTATATGGATCTGTAATAAAGGTTGGAAACAGTTCAAGGAACTTTCTGATTTTTTGAGACAGAACAGTAAAACAACGTGTATCAGCTGCACAGTACATGATGTCTACATCCAGGTATCAGGATCCCAGCAAATTGTTTGAGCAAGGAGGATATCTTGCGCCCATGCAGGAGTATGGGTCACAACTGCAGGTTCCCGACAACGCCCATGCTACTTCAACAGAGATGGAAAGGTCCCATCGGAAGAAAAACCTCACAGGAGGTGGGGAGGAACTGTATGAGGCCACGGTAGAGACAAGTACCGCGAAACTTATCAAACTCCGAAAAAAGGTAAAGGATACTATCGAAGAGTTTAACTCAGCCAAGCACGAAAGAGACTTAGTGATAAAACTAAGGGATCAGCTAGGAGCGGTCTATGACAAATACCTAGACAAGGTGAAAGGATTTATGAAATATTTAACTTGTATTAATACCTCTTCCAGTAATAGTGAGAAAGTTTCGCAAGAGATGATACATATCAAAATCTATAGAAAGGTAACAGATGTGCATAACGAGATGGTGGAGATTCTCAAGCAGCCAGAAACAGATATCGAAGAAAACAAAGAGCAGAAACAAGAAGTGAAAAAAAAACCTCTCAAACCAAAAGTCATTCATCAGTGAGCAGTTCTAGTAGTCGCAGGAGTTCGCTATTAGCACTTCAACGTGCAAAGTTAGAAGCAGCTAAAACTAGTTTGACATTTACACGCCAAGAAGTTGAGATGCAGAAACAACAGCCCAAGATTGAGGCTGAAATTCTTCGACAGAGAGCTCAGTATGAATCTGACCTCCAGTATCTAAAATCACAACGAGCAGCAGCCATAGCTCAAGCCGAACTTGAGGCTATGTATGAGGAGTATGGTGAAGGCGATATAGACAGAGGACCACAACTCTCATTACCTTCGATGGACAGTAAGGAGCTTACAGCGCAGTTTATCAATGCGCAGGCACAGACTGAGAGCCATGGAGCTCCTAGAGTGGAAAACAACACCCTTGCACCGATAAATACAGGTCAAGATTCTGCCTTTGAAGGAGGTGACCAGTACATGAGTCTTCCATTGATGGAGAAAAAGTCTGATAGGACGGTTAATGACAATAGACAACAGATGGATCCTAATGCACCTAGTTTTTACCCAGAACGACTAGGTTATTCTGATTTCACTAAGTGCCTGTTACGTAAGGACTTGCTCCTGTAGAGACTTACCACCTTTGACGACAGACCTGAAACATTTTCAATGTGGAAGGCTAGTTTTCAGTCTGTAACCAAAGAACTCAGCGTGACAGCTAATGAGGAATTCGACCTGCTTTTCAAGTGGTTGGGACCGGAGTCCAAGAAGCACGCTTTGAGCATAAGAGCCTCCAATCCAAACCCAGCTAGAGGACTGGAAAGACTTTGGGAGCGTCTCCACGAGCGATATGGATGTCCGGAAATGGTAGAGGCCTCATTAACAAGAGGCCAATGGCCTCGTAGCACGATGGTTCAGTTATTAATGTTCAATGATTGGTTTTGACTAATATTCTTGGTTATCACTCATATGCACTGTTTAAACTAATTGATTAGGACAATTAAAATGACCACTGGTATTTAATTGTTATCAATGATGGTATTAAAACAATCATAAAATTCTTTCAAGACAGATGTCATTCATCAAATGTTAAGTTATATATAGATCAACAGTTTTATAAAAATATTGATTTGTACAGAAAAGTTTTTTTTTTCTGTGCAGGATTTTAGTGTGAGCGTATGCAGAAGCAGCATCTTCTTAGTCAGAATATTGTTGGGACCAATTCAAATAGCATCAACTTAACTTTAATATTAGAAAATTTAATAAAATTCAAAATTTAACAAAAGCTTTTTATTCAAATTTATCAGAATATTGTTATATGATAAAAAATAATTGGGGAAATTTTTCCTGTATGATTGCTTATCGATATCACACATGTACAACTATGTATAATCAAAGTGTTAAGTTGACTAGACTTTTAAAATATACCTGCTGGAGGAGGGCTTAATTCATTATAGGTGACCAAAAAAAATCAAAGATGTTTGGCTGTCCTGGTTATAAGAGGTAAACTGAATTTGCTTCAATACGTTGAAATTTATTACTTATCTTTTAACTCATTTTCTTCAACACAATATAAATTTCACAATTAAGATAACAATGCACAAGTTGTATTGGCTGGGTCTCGGCACAATGGAATGTGTACTACGGGTCAACAAATTGACATTGGCAGCTACAGTCGAGCCTTTCCAAGGGCCTTGATAACAAAATACATTAATTAACTCTCAACCATTGTTTTTCCCTTTAACAGTAAATGGTATATGTAACACATTTACACACACATATAGGCCTATAAACAGCATCTAGATGGAACTAGGGCACCTGACTTGCGACACTGTCCAGGGAATATAGATTATCCAACACAGGTAATTATGATGTCATGACACTTTGAGTAACATATTAAAGAATAGAAAAATAATGAATATTTCTTAATTGCCTTAATCTTTTCTTAAACTATATTTCTTTTGTATAAAGTGGTACCGTCGGCCATATAATTTCCCATAATGCATTGTGTTTCTCATTTAAATATTACTATAGACAAAGAAGGAATGAAATATATTTTAATTCCTCAAAAATACAGTTTATGTCTGTTTGTCGCCAAGTTTTATCAGTTCTGTCCTTATCTATAACTACATGTCTGTGCCAAATTTCATTGCTGTTAATGGTGTATAACTTGAGATATCCTGTTCACAAGGTGATTTTCAAAACTAGGGGGTATGCTATAAGCTACGATGGAGCTACGCTCCATCGTGCTAAAAAGGAAACTAGAGAAGTTTCCAAAGTTGGGTTCAAAGGATAATGCCAAATTATACGAATTGGCAGACATTCTTTCAGAAGTGGGAGCAATGTATGGAAGATCCCATTTATGGCTCATTATTAGGCTATTACAACACCTCTTCAGGCGTTCTCCCCATTGTGGGTAAATTGCCTCTCCATATCCAAGGGAAATGGACAGTCAGAGCTGCAAGGTATAAGGAGAAGAGTGTAGCCTTTCCTCCATTCTCGGAATTTGTGGTGTTCATAAAGGAAATGAGCTCTATGCTTAATGACCCCGGCCTTGTATATAAAGATACGTTGACCACTCGTACAAGCAATGAACTGCGTTCCAAGGACAGAGTTCGGTCAAATATTCAGGTGAATAAAACTCAGGTGTCGTCTAACGAGAACTCTAACAAACAACCCAAGAAACAGTGTTTGATACACAACACATCTAACCACGACATAAATCAGTGCAGGGCATTCCGTCTTAAATCCTTGTCGGAACGGAGACGTATATTAAGCGAACACCGCTTATGTTTTCGATGTTGTGACACAGATGCTGATATATACAAAAACTGTTCAGTCTCTGTAAAATGCGCAGAATGCAGCAGCAGTCAGCACCCTACGGCGCTCCATCCCAGGGATGGACATTCTACATCCGGAAATCAACATGGTCATAAGCCAGACAAAAACAACAATATTTCTACAAGTCCGAACGGTTGGGAGATAACGACTAGTCAGAACGGCGGGAAGAATGAAGGCGTTGTGAGTAAATGTACGCGCGTGTGTGGAGGAACGTTTACAGGCAGATCTTGTTCAAAAACCATACTTGTTCAAGTTCATAGGACTAACTCACTAGGGCTGCCACGATACGGCGTAAGCGTACCACGATATATTGTGATACACAACAGCTGTATTGCGATATGTATTGCAATATTTTAACTTAAGTGGTGTTAATTTTTTTTATATTCCACAATAAAAACCTCCTTTACATTACGCAAACATGCAATTAAAATTCTATGTAATGTAGATCATGTAAATTTGAAGGATTATTTATTGCCAACTTGTATAAAGCTGTAACAAAACCAATCTTCAAATTGAAAACAAACACATCTCAATGAACTAGGCACTTTAATCACAAAAGTAGATGACTAGTTTTAGTTTTATTTAAGTTCACAAAGTGTGACCATCTGAATTCACTTTCATATATCTAGTATGTACTCTCTCTCAGATTTTTCTTTAAAAATATGAGTTTGTCTACCATGTCAGAATTAAGTGCTGCCCTTTGTGCCGTTACAATATCACCAGCCGTACTAAATACCCTTTCTGATGGTACTGAAGTGGCCGGAATGCATAATCGCCTCCTGGAAAGGTGTGACAACAGTGGAAAGAAATAACCGTTATCCTTCCACCACTTAAGAGGATCCGCTTTTAAGGGCAGTACTTGGCTTGAATAGTTATTCAGCTCGGTTTGAGCCATTTCCAGTGTAGTTCTTGTTGCAGGTTCCTCCCCAGTTAGTATAACGTCACCAAAAACAGACGCTAATCCAGTTTTCCCTTTAGCTGTGATATCTGAAAAGCCGATAAACATTTTTTTTTTAAATTAATGACAACATTATCAATTTAAAAACTGAGACTTTTTTAATTGGCTCTGTGTAATGAGTTAAAACAAATCTAAAAATATGTTTTGGGAGTCACATGAACTTTCTGATTCTATAAACACTGGTACCTGAAACATCTTTGGGAGGCAAGGGGTGAGTTACATTTAAAACTTCATCATTGGTGGAGGCCTCATCTGGAAGGGCAGGTACCGGAGGTAATTCGTGCATGGGAGGATCTTCAGTGTCGTCATTAGATGTTTCCGACGGTTCTTCCTTGATTTTCACTTTTTCGCCAGACACCAATACAGCCACTCTTTGTTGAATGCTGTTCAATTTCTCCTTGGGAAGACAGCCTTTGAAGCGTGGATCAAGTAATGTACATTCTTCCAAAAACATACGTATGTTTTCATCAGTGTACCTGAAAAGATAAAAATATTTCGGTACATTATACTTTTATAACTATTTGTTACAGTTAATAAATAGTTTACTAACTTTGCTATAAATTAATAAAAACTGATTTATTTATTATATAATTATGTTTTTATCTTATTATATGTTATACTTATGTTATTTTCTAATTACATTGTTTGTATTTGCAAAACACAATAAGGACATTCCAGAAATATGATTTTTTAACTGTTGTAATTGTCTGGTATTTTGTGAGAGTCAGGATGTTTCTTTTGTTGCCAATAAAGTTAGTTAATATGAGTACATCTTGTACATGTACCTTGTTGCTAAATTTTCTTGAACTGTCTTGATTCTGACGACATTGGGTTGGTCTTCCTCCAGAACAGTAAGTGCTTCATCAAGTCTCATCATGACAGGCAGAATGATTGAAATTGTTGGTGTCCGTTCTGTGCATATTGCATTAGTGATCAGAGGTAAGAGGGTGTTCATGATTTGTTGTGCATACTTTATGTCTCCATCAGTAATTGAGGCCAGGTCGATTTCTTTGGTCTTGATTTCATCACCTAAAAATACTGCACAAACAGCAGGCTGAAGTAGTAAGTACCGTTCCAACATATCCACTGCTGAATTCCAGCATGTGCAAACATCTTGGATTAGTTTAAGACTGGTTTTATTTTGACCAGCAAGTTCAAGAAGTGCGATCTTCTTTTTCAAAACAGCAGCTGCAGTTGTACTGCGTTGAAAAAATGCCACAACGCGTCTGATCTTTGATAGTACCCGAGATACAATTGGGATTTTCAGTGCTTTCTGTGCTGCCAGATTCAAGGTATGTGCAAGACATCCAATATGGGGTATGTATTCGGCTATTTTTGCAGCCACAATCATATTAGCTGCATTATCAGTCACAAGTGGGGGGTTAGGTGGGAGGCCCCATTCTACTATGACTTCTTTGATTACTGCAGAAACATTCTCCCCAGTGTGACTTTCTGTCATTTCTCTAGTTTGTAGGACATAATTTTTCATATTCCAGTCTTTGTCAATGTATGTAGCAGTAATGGTAATGTACGACTCAGTGGCCCTGCTTGTCCACCCATCTGTAGTGAGTGCCACCACGATAGCCTCAGACAAGCTAGCTTTAATAGACTGTCGATAGTGTTAATCATATTACGGAAGCCTTTTCTGTCTACCACACTTAAAGGGCGAAGATCGTCTACTATAAATCCAGCAATTGAATTTGTAATGACAGTTGCGCGAGGGGATTTCAGTGCATATTTAGTATTAAACATGTTGGTTAATGTCTGCTGTTGTGTGCACGATTTAACTACCGTAGCAGTAGTAGAACTATAACATGTATCACTACATTCAACATTCGACGTACCGGGTCCTGATTGTTATAGTTTGGGATGATGACTGGTCATGCGCATATTCAGGTTGGTTGTTCCACCGCTATACTTCACTGTCTGATTACATTGATTGCATACAGCTATATCCGGGATAATTGATTTGTTGATTTTATCGCGCTGTAGAGAACAATTCTTCCAAACATTACTTTTGCCCTTCTTGTTTGGAACGTGTTCCAGATCAGCTTGGTTACGTTTCGCCATATTGTTTATATTCAACGTCATGCAAATGTTTGTATCACTTGTATGTTATACAGTATACACGTTAGTTACACACATTGACCGACTCCAGAACCGGAATCGAATGGTAACGAAAGCGAGACGATGGCTTCATATTATCGGAAAGGAAACAAAACAACTTACTGGTTTGATGTTTTAATGATATGGCATTTTAATTATATCAAATAAATGAGAAAAAATATCGTTAAAAAACCGGTACAGGTGGACTGTATCGTGGTACAATATTTTTTTATGGGACATTGCAATACACCAATATACCGGTGAACCGCGGCAGCCCTGCAAGCTACCTACATGTATGCCATAATCGACGATCAAAGTAATCGGACATTGTGCAAACCTGGTTTCTTCAATATCATGGATGTCTCAGGAGAGACAGTTGAACAATATACTCTGGTATCCTGTGCAGGGGACTTGCCGACACAGGGTCGGCGCGCACATGGATTCTCAGTTTCCTCTCTGAACGGCCAGTTTACCTTACCCTTACCTGACATACTGGAGTGTGATCAGATACCCAACAACCGTACAGAGATTCCTACTCCAGAGATCACCAACTATCACAGTCATTTGAAGGACGTCAAGTTGCCTCCGTTACGGTCTAATTCTGAAATTCTACTGTTGATTGGGCGCGACGTGCCAGAGGCTCATCACATCTGTGAGCAGATTATTGGTCCACCCAATTCACCATTTGCCCAGAGGCTAAACCTTGGTTGGGTGGTTGTTGGGAATGTATGTCTGGGAACTACTCATCCTCCGAACCCATCAGAGGTCTCTGTTCTCAAGACAAAGATACTTGGAGATGGTCGACCTACATTGTTTGATCCATGTGACAATCAGTTTAATGTGAAAGGGGTTTGCGAGGAACCAATCATTGGACAAGGAGTATTCAAGCAGACTCATGATGACAACAAAGTTGGCTTGTCTGTAGAAGACAGAGCATTTCTGGATCTCATGGACAAAGAATTTGTACGAGACACTAGTGGTAAATGGACTGCACCGTTGCCTTTTCGCAAACCTCGTCCTAGACTACCTAATAATAGGCACCAAGCCCTGAAACGAGCTCAGCTTCTCGATGTCTCTCTTCAAAGGAATTCCGTTTAGCGCGAACACCTTGTCATCTCTTTGAAAGGAATCTTAGACAACGGGCACGCGGAAGTGGCCCCTCCACTTAATGATGACGAGGAGTGCTGGTATTTGCCTCTTTTCGGCGTTTATCATCCTAAGAAACCAGATAAGATCCGAGGGGTTTTTGATTCTTCAGCCAAACATGAAGGACTATCTTTGAACCAGGTGTTGATGAAAGGTCCCGACCTAACAAACAATCTCCTAGGTGTTCTTTTGAGATTTAGGAAGGAGGACATTGCTATTAGTTGCGACGTGGAACAGATGTTCTACTGTTTTGGAGTCAGGGAAGATCAGCGCAACTTCCTACGTTTCCTTTGGTATGAAGACAATAATCCAACAAAACAGTTGATAGAGTACCGAATGTGCAAGCATGTATTCGGGAACAGTCCTTCACCGGCGGTAGCCACTTACGGTCTTCGTAAAACAGTCCAGGAAACTGAGAACACGTTTGGTGGTGATGTTACAGATTTCGTAACAAAGAACTTTTATGTAGACGACGGGCTTACATCAGTTCCCACCGCTCAGGAGGCGGTTAGCTTGTTGAACAGAACAAAAGAAGCTCTAAGTACAGGAAATATCAGACTTCATAAATTCACCTCTAACTGTGAAGATGTTCTTAATGCCATGCCTGCAGATGATCTTGCTGGCGATCTTAGGAAGATAGAAATTGGCACGGAATCCCTTCCTTCACAACGGAGTCTAGGTCTGTGTTGGGAGCTAGAAACCGACGTATTCACATTCAACATATCTACAGAGACCAAACCATATACCCGTCGTGGAGTATTGTCTACCATAAACAGTCTGTATGCCCCTCTCGGGTTCCTTTCACCAGTAACTGTCAAAGGCAAGATTCTCCTCCGTAACATGGTAGTAGGAACAGTAGACTGGGATCAGCCACTGCCTGAGGAATTCTATAGCTCATGGGAACACTGGGATACATCAATCCAAGAGTTGGACAGGTTCCAGGTATCACGTAGATACCCAGTAAGAATAGATGCCACGAGTGAACTACATATCTATTCTGACGCTTCTGAGAAAGCGATCTCGGCTGTCGCGTATTTGAAATCTCTTGACGAGAAAGGACAGTCATGCTTTGGTTTTGTGCTAGGAAAATCAAAAGTAGCACCGCGTCATGGTCATACAATTCCACGTCTGGAATTATGTGCAGCAGTCTTAGCCGTGGAAATAGCAGAAATTGTCACAGAAGAGCTATCCTTTCCCCGAGAACATGTGTTTTTCCACACCGATAGTAAAGTTGTACTGGGCTACGTAACTAACACAACTCGACGGTTTTATATCTATGTGGCCAACAGAGTCTGCAGGATCCTGGAATTTCTAGACCAGACCATTGGTTCTACATCTCTACCGAGAATAACCCTGCAGATGTCGGCACTCGATACATCGATCCAGCTCGCTTAGAGGAGAGCATGTGGATTCAAGGACTTAAACCAAACATATCCCCAACTGAATCCTTAATTTTCCCTTCGGTTACCCCAGAGGAGGATACTGAAGTTCGACCTGAGGTTGTTCACGTGGCTAAAACGGACATAACGAACAGTGAGAAACCTCATAATTGGTCAGAGCGATTTGAGAAGTTCTCAAGTTGGAAAAGGCTGTTGTTGTCAATATCTTTGATAAAACACTTAGCTGAGTCTTTCAAGTCAAATCACGGCAAGTGCATAGGATGGCACAAGTCTGACATTTATCGGTCAGTTGAAAACTGTGCTTGTGCAGAAGCATTTATTATCAGAGAATTACAAAGGGAATTCTATGGGGACATTAGGAAATGTCCAAAGGAACTTTCACCCTACTTGGACGAAAACGGCATGATACGTGTTGGAGGAAGGCTACAGAACTCAGATTTACCGAGACACAAAGTGAACCCTATCTTAGTATCCGGCCGACATCACGTCGCGATGCTGTTGACTAGACACTTCCATAACGCTGTTCAACATCAGGGTAGACACCTGACAGAAGGGGCGATAAGGGCCGCAGGCTTTTGGATCACTGGGGGCAAGAGACTGGATTCTTTCGTCATTCATCACTGTGTGAAGTGTCGGAAACTTCGAGGAAAGCATTCCCAACAGAAGATGGCTGATCTACCAGTGGATCGTATTACGCCAAGCCCGCCATTTACATTCGTTGGTGTCGATGTTTTTGGACCTTGGACCATTGTCACACGCAGGACAAGAGGCGGTTCAGCTTCAAGTAAACGCTGGGCAGTGCTCTTTACGTGTCTGTCATCTAGGGCGGTTCATATTGAGTTACTGGAAGAAATGAGCTCATCATCGTTTATAAACTCTGTGAGAAGATTCTACGCCATTAGAGGAAAAGTTGCAGAGTTCCATTCTGATAGCGGAACCAATTTCGTTGGGGCAATCTCGGACCTGGACACTACAGCAATCTTCATAAAAGACCCAAACATCAAGGAATTTCTCGGTGAATCTGGTACCATCTGGAAATTTAATCCTCCCCACGCCTCACACTTTGGAGGCTCCTGGGAAAGGATGATTGGCGTTGCACGACGCATACTAGACTCCATGTTCCTCAACAACAATCGTAACCTCACGCACGAAGTCTTGTCGACATTTATGGCAGAAGTAACAGCGATCATCAACGCGCGACCATTGATTCCTGTTTCAACAGATGTAGATAAACCATTAATCTTATCTCCAGCAACCCTTTTGACACAGAAAACAGAGAGTCGGATCGAGTCGTTTGAATATTTTAACCAGAAAGACATGCTTAGATCACAGTGGAAGCATGTGCAGGTGCTCGCTGAGCAGTTCTGGAGTCGATGGCGCAAGGAGTTTCTACCTGTGTTGCAGGCCAGGAGGAAGTGGAATCACGAGTCTCGCAACCTTGAGGAGGGAGACGTTGTTCTCATGAAGGATGAACAAACAGCGCACAACGATTGGCCTCTTGGTGTAATCACGCGTACCTTTCCTAGTGAAGATGGAATTGTTAGGAAAGTTGAGATTCAGATATCGCGAGAAGGAAAGAAGTCAACATTCGTCCGTCCAGTTACTCAGGTTGTTGTCATTTGTTCCAAGGAGACATAGACTGTCAGCTGTGGTCAAGTGATAAACTATGTTGTGTATAATTGATGTCTAAGTGTGTAACAGTTTAGTTCATGAACATCATGTTGAAACCTTTGCAAAATTTACTGTTAAGAGCTGGAATTATTTTGTTTATAAATATGTTACTCTTAAGTTGATTAGAGATAAAGTTAGTGATATTACTAATATCAGACGGGGAGTGTGATGGAACCAGGAGTTCTCTCCCTTTGATTGATAACTTAATAATCAAGATATGGTACTAGTTACCTGCCCCTGTCTGTATGTCATTTTCGCCCAAGGAAAGCATGGTCTCGAGAGAGATAAAACTGCAAAAATGTAGCAACTATGTGGCCCCACACGTTGTAAGTGTATAGTTTAATGTTAAATGAATTAATTATTTCATGTGTGACAATTTAGAATTGTGATGAAGCTATGTGCGTACCATGTATTTGGTATTTTTTTGTATAAATGCACATGAAGCGATGTTTTGATTTCACCGGAAATCGTGCAGTTTGTCAATTTGTTTCTCTGACATGTTTTTGAGTGATGTCGTTTTATTATTGCTGTTTATAAAGCAATACCTATCAGTCTTTACGATATTATTTTGTATCTTGGTGGTAGATAGCCATGAATAACATGTATGCCCTAGCTAAATGTAAATTACTAGTGCACATGGTTTAATCATTGTTAGTCGGTATGCAAAATAGAAAACCTCGTATAGGCAATGGTCGATGTATGCAGGTTTTCGATGTAGACAGGTTGTCGTTGTATGCAGGTTGTCGTTGTAGAGAGGTTAATCATGTGAATTACAGTTTTCTCTTATTTTCATGTGTCAAATTAAAGGATTTAATTGTTATATCCTATAATGATAAGGAAATCCCATCTTGATACTCAGAGATAGTATGTACCAAATGTTAAGTTATTAAATACCTGTATCTGCATATTTACTGTAGAGTTAACAAGTACACTTTTAACATTTCTCTTGAAATATCACATTGACTAATTCATTGTGTAAGTGTGATCTAGTCCAGAATAGTGTTTAAATGTGCAATAGTTATTACAACTTTATTAGGTGTTTATGAAATTAGCACTTATGTAATAAGTTTAATCCTTATGATTAATATTTTTATCTGTAAGAGTGAATGACTACAGAAGTCAGAGATCATTAAGTAACAATATTTACTTGTTTGTATTTCAGGTTTTACTATACTCCACTATAAGCCACTATACACCACTTTATGTGGATCTGTAATAAAGGTTGGAAACAGTTCAAGGAACTTTCTGATTTTTTGAGACAGAACACAGATTGTTCTATAGTGTGCATGTTTTTTATCTGTAACAGATCAAGAAATCATCCACAAATTGAGACCCTTCTGTAGATTGGCCAAGGCATTTAGTTATGCTGTTAATTTTTAATCTAAAAAGTGTGACGGACAGGATACCACCCTGGGGGACGCCCATCTCCTGTGTTTCTGTTTCTGAATAAGTTGAACCCGTTCGAACTTTGAAATGCCTGTCAGATATAAGGTCAATGGACATGCAAATTTAAGTATTATTAGCCGTCTGAGTACTGACCAGTACGGTTAGATTTGCAAATGTCAGGTGTTTATCTGTTAATTGTATTGATTCTTCATTTAAGCTTATGTTTATACTTTGTAAAATCAGAGAAGGCCACGACCACCGAACGGACAACATCGCACTATTTTGGAACTTTTGGATCCTTGTTTCTTTACGAAATCAACTTTTTTGAATAACAAGCGAAAACTTCTTTGTTATAATTGGTGAGAGAATCATCGTAGATCCTCGCACCTAAACTGCCCAGTGAGAAATTTCCACGAAAGAACAAGCCGCGTTGAACACCAGCATAGGACACTCTGCTAGTTTTTGGAGTAAACCAAAAATGGAAGGAAACCTATGTGTATGTGTAGATTTGGGACGCCGTAATTGCTATAGATGTGGAGTACAATTTCTCCTAAATCACCTCACTTTATTGTTTTCGATGTGGAATGATTGGACATTTTGCAAATGTGTGTTTCCCCCGGATTAATCCAACAGTGGTGAGTGAACAATAGTGTGACCTCTGTGTAGACGTCACCCGTGATATCAGCCAGTTCTTCACACGACCTTTGCAAAATCGAAAAACCCGCGACAAACAGAGAAACAGAGGAGAGATTAATTGCAATTAAAGGAATTCAAAGAAGGAAAACAGGTAGTCAATTTTACCTTTTCAAACTCTTTCGGACGACGGATTTCTAAATGTTATGGGCACTGACCAATTCCAAATTCAGCTGAATTCTATAAGGAGACAAAATACACAAATGGAAACCATCGTAAGAAGCCTTTCGGACAAATGTGAAAAAAACCTTTAACACGAAAAGATTAACATGGATAATGATATATATAAACTAAGAACAATTTGGATAACCTAGAAAATCAACAGAATGCATGGGCAGCTCATCACCAGGAATTTGAGAAAGCTATAAACAAACACGACAAGAAAATGAAAGCGATAGACTGACAAAGGTTATAGTTTGGAACCTTCAAAAATATTTATCAACACATCCAGACACCAAGCAACACATCCCATCCGGTAAATAGGACGTAAATTTAATCAAACAGAGAGTAATACAGTAGGCCCTAGGATGGAGTTGTGCTGTCCAATATCGGAAGTCTGTATACAATTCAATGTATACGTTGCACAGAGAAGCGATCAAATAAGCCCGGACCAAAGCCAGCACACATCAACAAATACATGTACCTGCCCTCAGTAAAGAGACTTTCTGACCAAACATACGTAGGAAAACAGCTCAGCAAATCTAGCACTGCTAAATCAGCGACTCCATGCGTCGAGATCATACCAGACAGAAGAGACCACATGTGCAGAAAATCTTTTCACAAGAATTTTCATTTTAACAAATTTTAAAGGAACTATTAAGACAATATTTCGGAATTTCTAACAAAATTAAACCTATATAAGAGGGATATCAAAACAACGATGTGGCTGTATTAAACGCCCGATAGGCTACTGAAAGTTTGTATCTCAAAATGGAGTTCGGACACATTTATTCGTTTGTCATGGCCAATTAGAATTGGGGAAACAATTTCTATACTTGTTAAATATGTACGCCCCGAATGATGAAAGAAAGAGTTATGTTTTTTTCAATGAACAACGAGCTGAATGCTTTTAAACAAGGTATGATTATTATAGGTGGAGACTTGACATGACATATGGAGGATACGTAATCACTCATAAAAACCCAGATCATCTGACATGACATATGGAGGATACGTAATCACTCATAAAAACCCAGATCATCTGACAGTGTCCTTAAATATCCATAATAATTATTGAAGCCGTATAAAAAGAGGTGCGCGCTTTACATATCAGAGTTTTCCTGTAGTTTGTGATTGTGTCAAGTAGTTTATTGCACCACATTTCATCCCAAAAAGAACTTACACGTCTCGTCGTTGCTAACATGTAGGCGGTCGACGTTACAATAACGCAGTTGCCAACCCATTTTCTAGTGTGTAGTCGTAACCGCAGTTGCCAATCTCTTTTCTAGTGTCTAGTGGTAACCATAGTTGACAGTCTTTTTTGTTTGTTTAATATCTAGTGGTAACCGCGGTTGCAACCCATTTCCTGGAATCTAGTGGTAACCACAGTTGCTAGTCTTTGTTAGTATCACTAGTGGTAACCGCACTTGCCAGCCCTTTAATAATGAGTAGTGATGGATTGCAGTTGCCATCCTTTCGAAAATGTCTAGTGGTAAGCAGTTGCAAGCATGTTGTTAATATCTAATGGTTTAGCAGTTGCCAGACCTTTGATAGTGTTAGTAGTAACCGCAGTTGCCAGCCATTTACTACTATCTTGGTGGTAACCGCAGTTGCCAGCCATTTACTAGTATCTTGGTGGTAACCGCAGTTGCTGGACCTTCAATAGTGTTAGTGGTAACCACAGTTGCCAGCCCTTTGATAGTGCCTAGTGGTAATCGCAGTTGCCAGCCCTTTGATAGTGCCTAGTGGTAATCTCAGTTGCCAGCCCTTTGATAGTGCCTAGTCGTAATCAGTTGCCAGCACTTTGATAGTGCCTAGTGGTAATCGCAGTTGCCAGCCCTTTGATAGTGTCTAGTGTTAACCGTAGTTGACAGCCCCTGTGAAACTTCGTTCTGGAGTCTAGAATAGTTCTAGAACTGTTCTAGATAGTTCTAGATCTGTTCTGTAACTGATCCAATGGGAAGTTCCAGAACTCTGGTTCTACAAATGTTCTAGAACATTTTGTGGAACAGTTCTAGAACAATTTCAAAACATCATTTGTTCTCCATATGTTCTGGAACAGTTCTGTGTCAGTTTCAGAACTTGACATGTTCTTCAAAAGTTCTTGAATTGTTCCATGTACATTTTTGTAGAACAGTTCTAGAACAGTTTCAGAACTAATATTATTCTGCATATGTTCTGGAATAGTTCTGGATCTGTTTTAGAATTTGCAATATTCTAGAAATGTTCTATAACTGTTCCTAAAAGTTTTTATGGAAGAGATCTAGAACAGCTTCAGAACACCATGTATTCTTATAATAAAAAGCTCCTTATAATTAACTATAATCATATAAGATTCCCAAAAACATGAAAATAGAACATTACAAGTGGTGTTAAAGATTTGAAGTCCCTGTTGACCTCTAAGGTAAAAAGTTCCTGAAAAACTTCTTAATAAAAAATCACAAAGTTAAAGAATGTTACACTTTTACAGGCTTTTTTTAAATTTATGGTAAATCAAGGGAACTTCGCCCTGAGAATATATACAATTTCACAAACAAATTAGGAAATTGTTGAGTAAGCAATGTTCAAAGTTAGAAAACTAATTATAAGAGATCTCTGGACAAAAATTAGCATTTTACATTTTAAAAATGTATCCCAATAAACTTTGCATCAATCTGCAAATTCAGGGAGACAAAACTCATGTGTACTGATTAAGCCTACCAAGTAATTCAAGGTCCATCAAAAATTGTTGGAAATCTCTACAAAATCAACATTTTAAACAAAACCAAAACTTTAAAGGATATACACTAGTTCATGGTCATGTCATGGGGATTCAGCTAACCAAGTTTGAGAAACATGGGTTGAAAATTAAACTTGGGGAGTATTTGTCACATTTAAATTACAGTCCGAGATAACCCCATACCACAACACCTCTGAGCAAAATTTTTACATAATACACTAGTAATACAGTTTCCCATAGGTACATACATGTAAAGTTATAAACATGTAATTAACCAGTCACTTGAATACTGCATGGCCGTACTGATTAGGCATCTGTATGACATACTGTTTTCCAACACCATTTCTAGTGTTTACATCTAAATACACCACCACTTCCTTGAGACTGTCAACATTTATCAACAAAAGATCATGTGTATTGCTAACAACCGAAATAGTGATTTGCCATTCTTGCTCCTTCTATCATTGATGGCGGAACTTTTTGGAAATGTTCAAGAACTGCGTACACCAACCCCTTGTTTTCACATAAGATAAAGTATTTAATTTTTGCAATTTCATGATTTCCATGCAACACGACCGTACATATTCTCTTTTGCATGCGCATGTACTGCTCCGAGTAAAAGCGCTTTCTGTTTACAACAATCCTGTTCACTTTCTTCAGTGCCATTTCTTCCAGGATATTTTCCCGAGACAATTGCATTTTCACAGAATCTTCTAATTCATTCTGATATAAAGGCTGCATGGCCCCAGCTACATCACAATTGGCTGCTCTGTGGCTGATTTTCCAGCCATCATCCTTTTTAAGCTGAAGTCCTCTCCTTCTAATGCACATCTGAGACTGACGAAATCGCATAACCTGCTTCAACACAACACCTGTACCATGAATTGAATTGAGAAGCATTGCATTAATGTCCTCGAAAGGAAAACAGCTCCAACACCAAACGGGCCCCCAAAGTTTTACATAGTCACATAAGTGCAACCCAGTATTGTGAATGTTCAGACCGCAAGATCCATCCCCGTAGAGGCGCTGAAATGATGCATAGAACTGATC
>SAYR01037760.1:0-14100 GCA_004382745.1 Argopecten irradians irradians | reverse complement strand
ATGTAGAAACAAAAGTTCTTTCCAAAGTTAAGTTAAATGCATATTTATTTGCATTGACATAAATCTTTCTCATGATCAGACATAGAATGTTTTAATTATTATATATGTACATCTGAATTTGAATCTTTTCCAAAACTTCCCTATCACAACAGTTGATAATTTAAACAGAGTTTCAAATGTGTAATATTAATTTTATTTAGATCTTTCATATGTTGAAAATGAAGGATAGGGATATCTACCGAGGGTCATCAAAAATGTTTTGTAAAACCCGAGGCCTTGGCGGAGGGTTATCATACATTTTGTGATCCCCAGGTAGAATAATCCATCCTTCAATCCCGTATGAAAAAGTATTCTTTTTCTCATACCTCAATGTTTTTATTGCCAATTTTATTCTACAATGATTTCTGCCATTTGAAATAAAATTAAAAAAAAAAAAAAGAAGAGATCTGGTCTTTGGGCCAAGTCATTTCCATACATTGAAAATTTGTGTGATATTTTCAATGCAAATTCCCCTTGGTTGTGTGATCTTTTAAAGTTAAATCCAGTCTTTTGTTCATGAAAAAAATTGTTAAAAATTACTGTACGAGAAATAAGTAATTTGTTAATGCGTGACGTCTTGCATGTATTGCATGGCTTACCAGGCGACTTGAGTGTATTTGTCCTAGACCAGCCAGTATTGCACATAGCAGGTGATGGATAGAATTAGATTTTCAGGTTTCTGTCTATATGTCGGTACAGAATCTGTAAAACTTTGTGTGTAGGTAAGCTGGACGAGATGGAGAAGGTCTGTGGCCAACCCCGATGTAGGCTGTGTGTTACTTACGAAAGGTGTTCAAAAACATTGCTGAACAAAGACAACTACCAGAACCTGGGAATGACCTTTGTGTTGTGGACGCCACCATTACGACATTCATATCTCAGGGCCCCAGGCCTGGCCGATTCCGGCGGAGTTTTGATATGTGCTGGTATCCCAGTGTAAGCGCCTGTAAGGACAACTTCAACACCAGCGTCAGCAACTGCGCAAACAAATATTACCAGATTAACTTATTCTTCCATTAGGATTGGGGAGCATGAGGTATGGATAAATTAATTGTCATAATTAGCAGCAAGTACTCTAGGTTTAAATTAATAAAATATTAAAATATTAAATTTTAATTCAAGTTTTAAGAGGTTTTTGGGATGACCACTCGTGACCGAATTCAATTATTGGCTAACCAAAGCCTGATTCGTAAAGGAATAAAAAGTTATATAATCTAACCTGGCCCAGCTCTTCAAGATCTATAGTTTTCCATCATTTTCTTTGTTATCAATTTCCTCACGAGTTTGGATATATAACTTAAAGCCTGAAGTAGAAAAGGAAAGGTCTACTTCAGGACTCACTACATGTTCTATCATTCAAGTTTGACGCTGATGATTGGTAATAATCTGGATCAAAGAGCACTCTTGCCTTGCTGCCTGTCAACTGAGTATGTGTAAATGTCTCGTGGATGACAGAACCTTTCATAAAACAATCTAGTCCATGGTAACATTAAATTTTAAATATTGTTTGCAAGTTTGTTTTTGAAATAAAAACCAATACACTCTTTTTCCATATTTTTAAGTTATTTTATCCTTCTCTAATCTCAGTCATATTCGTAGCTAACAATGCATTTAATAATTAATGTATTTTTTATTAAGATCAAAAAAAAGGTTCTTCCTAAAAAATAGTACAACATGTATTGTTATTTTCAGTTGATGGTATTTCAAGGTTGTACCGGTAGTCATTGTCATAGCATAGCGAAGACATTAATGCATCAGTTATGTGTTTAATAAGTTTAGCTCCTGTTTGAACATTGCAGTTGTGTGCCCGCTTTTAACTATTTTTACACATTTCTTTTACAGAAACTTGATCTTCGAAGATCTTGGCCACTACACCCTAATTCATCTTAGAAGGTGTTAGGGAACGAGGAGCAAAAGCTTGATAAGGAGGAGCGCCCTTCCTCCACTCTCAAACAAATCAAGGACAAAATTGGGCCCAGGAACAGGCAGCTCCTACTTGGAACGATCCATCTTACAACAAGTCCAAATACGCCAAAAAAATCTGATCTTTCTAGTAACATTACTCAATAGTTGTATTTCAGGGATCTCCACACAGATAAGAAAAGTTGCTATACAGTACATTACTGCTAAGATCCAAAATGACAAGATAATGGCATAAAGAAATGTTAGTTCATGCTTTTGATTTAGAATAGCCCTCCAGACTATATTGACCATTATACTGACTTTGATGGTTGTGTATCTGTGTGTTACTCACATGTACCTGTCGGAGGTTGACCTGAGTAGAAAACTGGTTATAAACGATAAGATGGTGTTTTTAGAACCAAAGCAACAGACTATGGAAAAGGATGACGTTCAGCGGCCGAACAAGAATGCTAACCACAGAACAAAGGATAACACAGATAATGTTTTAAGCTTACAGAATATAAAATTCCCAGCTGCAATATTGCAACAAGGCAGTTTTTTACTAATCGTATTCTAGAGAGCAGAATTTTTCATATTCCTTTAATGAAGTATTCAGCAATGAAAATATTTTGACTTTATTATTAACCTTCAACTCTTCCCATCTTTGTTATTTCATCTTCCTATTTGTTTATCCTTGTATTTTTAATCTATGTCGACAAATACTTTAGAGATATTAATGGTGACGTTAAAAAACTGAGATATCTTAATTGGTACGTTAAATAACTGAGAGATATTTAATAGTGACGTTAAATAACTGAGAGATATTAATGGTGACGTTTAAAAAAACTGAAGATATTTAATTGTGACGTTAAATATTATGGAGAGATATTTAATTGGTGACGTTAAATAATTTGAGATATTTAATGCTGACGTTAAATAACTGAGAGATATTTAATTGGTGACGTAAATAACTGAGATATTTAGGTGACGTTAAATAACTTGAGATATTTAATGGTGACGTAATAACTGAAAGATAATTTAATGCGTGACGTTAACATAACAGATATTTAAGGTGACGTAAGAAATACTGAGATATTTAATGATGACGTTAAAATAACTGAGATCTTTAAAGTGGACGTTTAAATAACTGAGAGATATTTGAATTGGGGTGACGTTAATAACTGAGATTATTAATGGGACCGTTAATTACTGAGAGATAGTAATGATGACCTTTAAATAAACAGAATATTTATTATGGTCGATGTATAAATACTGAAAGATATGTTATATGGTGACGTTAAATAACTGAGATATTTAATGGTGACGTTAAATAACAGCAGATATTTATGATGACGTTAAATAATGAGAGATATGGTTAATGGTGCATGTTAAATTAACTGGGATATTATAAATGTGGCGTTAAAAAAATGAGAGATATTAATGGTACGTTAATAACTGAGGAGATAATGCGTGACATATAAATAAACGTGAGAGATTATTTAATGATGACAACTTTAATAACTGAGAGATATCTTATGCGGTGACGTTTAATTAAATAAAGGGCTAGTAGTGAGATATTTTAATGGTACGTTTACATACTGGAGGGGATATTTAATGGTGACGTTCAATAACTGAGATATTAATGACGAATCGTAGAATAACTTAAGAAGATATATATAACCATGAACATTTATAACTGAGAGATAATTTTATTGGTGACGTTAAAGTACTGAGAGATATTTTAATTGGTGTACGTTTAATAACTGAGATATTTAATGGTTACGTTAAATAACTTGAGAGATTATTTAATGATGACTAGGTTATAAACTAACTGAGAGATTATTTAATAGGTGACGTTAAAATAACTGAGATATTTAATGGTGACATTAAATAATGAGAGATATTAAGGTGGCGTTAAATAAAACAGATATTTAATGGTTACGTTAATTAACACCGAGATATTTAATGGGACGGTAAGGAATAACTGAGATATATTTAATTAATTGTGACTTGTTAATCTCAATGAGAGATAAGTTTAATGGTGACGAAATAATATTAGAAATGTTTAATGGTGCACCGATAGAAACAATAACCTTGAGAGATAAATTTTAATCGGTGACGTTAAGTAACTGAGATATTTAATGTTGACCGTTTAATACCGTGAGAGATTATTTAATGAGTGACATTAATAAACTGAGAGATATTTAATGGTGGACGTAAATAACTGAGAAAATATTTAATGGTGAATGTTAAATAAACCTGATATATTTATGACGACTTTTAATAACTGAGATATTTAATTGCATGAACATTAAATAAATGAGAGATATTTAATGTATGACATTAAAACTGAAGAGATATTTAAATGATGACATTAAATAATGAGAGATATTTTAATGGTGACGCTTAAATAACTGGATATTTAATGGTGGCTTAATAAAATGAGAGATATCTTAATTGGTGAGTTAATAATGAGAGATATAATGGTTGGATGTTTAAATAATGAGTAGATGTTTAATGGTGACGTTAAAATAAACTGAGAGATATTTTTAATGGTGACGTTAAATAAATGAGAGATGTTTTTAATTGTGACGTTAAATAACTGAGAGATATTTAATGGGGCACGTTAAATAACTGAGAAATATTTAATGGTGACGTTGAAATATACTGAGAGATATTTAATGTGACGTTAAATTAACTGAGAAGTATTTAATATTGTGACGTTAAATAACTGATATATTTAATGACGTTACCCCATTTGATAACTGGAGAGATATTTAATCGATGACATTAAATAAATGAGAGATAATTAATTGATGACATTACAATAACGAGTGATAATTTTATGATGACATTAAAATAATGAGAGAATTTAATGGTGACGTTAAATAATGCAGAGAATTTTAATGGGTGACATTAATAATGAGAGATATTTTAATGGTGACGTAAATAATGAGGAGATGTTTTAATGTGTTGACGTTAAAAATTGAGACTTGGAGAGATGTTAATAGGTGACGTTAAATAACTGAGATATTTATGCGTGATGTTAAAATAACGGAGAGATATTTAATGGTGAACGTAATAAACTGAGATATTTAAATGGATATAGACGTTATAATAACTGATAATATTTAACTCGAGAGAGACTTGTTTAAATACTGAGAGATATAATGAAACTCGACTAAATAAATGAGAGATTGATTTAATGATGACATTAAATAAATTTGAGAGATATTTTAAGATGACATATAAATAATTGAGAGATATTGTAGTGGTGACGTTAAATATTGGAGAGATATTTAATTGATTGACATTTAAAACTGAGAGATACTTAATGATGACATTTAATAAACTGAGAGATATTTAGAGTGACGTTAAATAAACTGAGAGTATTTAATGGTGACGTTAAAAACTGAGAGATATTTAATGGTGATGTTAAATACTGAGGTATTTGAATGATGACGTTAAATAACTGAGATATTTAATGGTGACGTTAAATAACTGAGAGATATTTAATGTCATTTAAATAACTTTGAGATATTTAAATGATGACGTTAAATAACTTGAGAATTTAAGGATAAACGGTACACACAAGTAATTGTGGTGTCTATTGTCAGGAGGGATACTGGAGACAGACATCAGACATACCAGGGCATCGTAACGGGACTAAGAAGGAGCACAGAGGATCCTTCAAGAGGTAGGCTTGTCAGGATCCATCTAGTCTAAGGAAGGCCCAGTTGTACAGAAACTTGTACCAGATATCTGTTATTAATTATATTAGTTTATCAGTAAGTCATTTATATGAATATGACAAGGGCCCAGATCGGTTCAGGGGACCTAAAATCAAATAATGACAAGGTGTGTATTTAGTTGATAGTCCAAATGAATTGGTTCAGATTATAAGGATAAAAGTCAGAGACAAGGTAAAATAAACTATTTGTAAATAATCAAGGATAATACAAGCTCGAGACATATTGTAAAAGATGCAGAAGTAGTAGTTTTACGATAACAAGCAGAAGTCACACACTGAACAAAAACTTCAGGAATAAGCAGAAGTTATCAATTCAGTAATTGACCCAGATAAAGGGTATATTCTGAATGCAATTATATAGAATTTCTAAAGCAACAAATATGAACTCAAATGTGTCATTGTGATTCAAATTCTTCTCTCTAGCAAAGTTGCGGTCTGAACAAAGTTTTGAGTGAGTTAAGATAATAATTATAGTGTTACATTATTTGATGTGAGAAAAAGACCATTATGTGCAAAGAACTTTTGATATTTCAAGAATGTGTGTAGGAAAATGACATAATCAGAAAAGTTGAGATGTTATTAGTAATGTACAAATTATGTTGTACCCAATGAAAAGGATGAGGGTTGTTGTGACTATTAGCCCTTTAGTTATATCTCAGTAGGAGGATAGTAGTAAAACCAGCTGCACACTTATAACATTTCTATGTGCATCTGATCAATGATTTCCATGCTAACCTGATCTACTAACACAATTCTTCAATGTATATATCCAGGTTACACCGATAGGATGAGTCGGAGCTCTGAAGATTCTTTTTAACCGCTTGTCTTGTGTTTTTCTTTTAGATGATTGAATCCGTCTCGTCACAAGGTTTACAAAACTTTACGCTTATAAGCTAGGCCAATGCTTGAACTCCTATCAAAGATTTGAATCAGTCTGATCACATAACACCCCCTGAAATATTCAGTTTGATGATTAAATGATTGAGATTTCTATTTATATATAAAGAAATGCTGATTGCACTGCGTTAGACTTTGGTCTGTGTCTTCATTTAGAGTTTCTCTATTTCTTATTCCTCCTCCACTCTCTTATATCTTTCTCCCCACTCAGCCGTAGCGTTCACATCCCCAAAATACCACAAAACTTATCAAGGCATTTAAGCCATGTCATATTTTTGATACAAAGTCACAGACAAATTGAATGAATTCTAAAATTAAACCAATGAAGGTGTTTTATGACAACATTTTGACCTCATGACTTTGGTGATCTCCTGAGACCCTCCTGACCTTACTGAATGTACTCTACCTTTTCTACTGTTGATATCTGTCTCATTTTTTACCATTTCAAAAATTGCCACCATTATATTTTGTCGAAAATTTCAATTTTTTTGCTAATGATCTTGATATTGTCACATGCTGAGAGAGGTTTTCACCTTGCACCTTGTGGAATGTTAGAACTCCAGATTTATTTCACCCTTTGGGAGCTATTGCAACTTCATTCGTGTCGAGTGCGATGAGAGTATTTGAGATCTCAAAAATTCTCATTTTAACAAAGTTGCGGTTAGGAGATGTTATTAACAACTAATGCTTTTCAGACTTAATAATCATCTAAAGACATTATATTCCCCCCTTCTCTTTAAAATTATTCCATTCTTAGACTTTGTAACAGTAAGTAGCATGGAGATGCCATTTACAATGTAGTGGATATCTGTAGTACAGTCTGTATGCGGTAGAAATTTACTCATATTCTGTTCAATAGAGATACTGGACAATAAAGTAACTTCTTGTGATTTTAGACAACCTCCTAAGACTTTCTGAACAAGTTAAGCGTCTTGCTGCTAACGTACCAGAACTTAGAGATGTCTAAATAGGATGGCTATGCTTAACACTGTGAGAGTTATGGACCTTGAGGGCTGGATAGAGCAAAATTCAGATGCAGATCGCATCGTCTGAGGGAGTATGGCCAGGACTACGTTGTACCTCGTTGTAAGTGTTTATATACTACGTATTTTATATGTTAAAGAAATCATAGTAGATATTGCACTTTAAAATTAGTATTGAGCCAATTTTATAAGCTTATAGTTTAAAGAAGGACCTAATATTTTATTCAAGTGGCCCATGATTATATTCAAACTGTCAAAGTGCCTATGACTTAACTTTGTTTATTTTAGATTTTGAGGACAGATGATTGATGAGTTTAAGAGATCATAGAAGCCGGTGTGAGTTTAACCAATGTTGCTAACGCCGGCTTAGACTCTTTTGGGGATAACCATTTCTTTCGGGAACAGGTGGAGGAAGCTTCAGGAACAACTCAGCGTGAGAATAAAATACCACATGTACAGGTGACTTATCATGGAGCTAAAGTGTCAGAATTCCGATAATAACACCATGGACTTGAAGAAAGGAAGTAACTCTTCTCTCGCTTCTCTGAAGATCAGTAAGATGATTTGTCTACAGTTTTCTAATTGAACTTGTTTGTCCTCTGTACAGATGAATCCTGGAAATAATCTGTTGGAGCAGATTGGGCGGAGGACCAGAAGGTTGTATGGGCTGGAGAGATCCACGGTTTAACAGGGATGTGAAGAGCCACTCACCAGGATACAGTACTGCTCACCATCCCCCTGTAACAGGGACCTATTCCTCTCTTACAGGGAAAGGGCTCTAACTGCCACTCAAATCTGCGGTACTGCTCACCGTCCGCGGTAAACAAGGGACCTATGCCTCTTCCTACAGAAGAGGGTTTAACTGCTCATACTCTCACCTGCGGAGAAGACACTAAAGGCTTCAGGGGCAGATTCTTACTATTATAATCCAGGCGAGGACTCTAGCTTCCTCCTACCCTAAGGAAGGCTTTAAATGATTAGACACCTTAACTTGCCATAACATAGCCAATGGCTATCCTCCTACCCTAAGGAAGGGCTTTAATTTAGACACTTAGCTTGCCAGAACATAGCCAATGGCTATCCTCCTACCCTAAGGAAGGGCTTTAATGTTAGACACCTTACTTACCAGAACATAGCCAATGGCTATCCTCCTACCCTAAGGAAGGGCTTTAATGTTAGACATTTAACTTGCCAGAACATAGCCAATGGCTATCCTCCTACCCTAAGGAAGGGCTTTAATGTTAGACACTTAGCTTGCCAGAACATAGCCAATGGCTATCCTCCTACCCTAAGGAAGGGCTTTAATGTTAGACACTTAGCTTGCCAGAACATAGCCAATGGCTACCCTCCCAGAACATAGCCAATGGCTATCCTCCCAGAACATAGCCAATGGCTATTACTCCTCCACTGAGGAAGGGCCAATCTCCTTTACCAGAACATGAAACAATGACACTCTGAGGGGCCCTGAGAAGCCTATCTATTTCATACCAGAACATGAATGGTAACGGCTAAACAAATAGCTATCCTCGGCTCAAGGATTTCTCCATGGGCCAAGTTGGACAGCCAAACTAACTTGGTGGTTAGCCCATAACCTAGAAACAAACCCTAGAAATGCCAATCACATCATATTGTGAACGACAATGCTGGCCGCCATACATAAAGCGTCGTCACATTGTGAGGACATAGCAATTTGTCTTTGCTATCGTATCTACCCTAAGGAAGGCTTCAATGTTAGACACCTAACTTGCCAGAACATAGCCAATGGCTATCCTCCTACCCTAAGGAAGGGCTTTAATGTTAGGACACCTTACTTGCAGAACATAGCCAATTGGCTATCCTCCTACCCTAAGGAAGGGCTTTAATGTTAGACACTTACTTTCCCAGAACATAGCCAATGGCTACCCTCCGTACCCCTAAGGAAGGGCTTTAATGTTAGACACCTATTACTTGCCAGAAACATAGCCAATGCTATCCTCCTACCCTAAGGAAGGGCTTTAATGTTAGACATTAACTTGCCAGAACACATAAGCAATGGCTATCCTCCTACCCTAAGGAAGGCTTTAATGTTGGACACTTAGCTTGCCAGAACATAGCCCAATGGCTATCCTCCTACCCTAGGAAGGGCTTCAATGTTAGACACCTAACTTGCGCTAAGACACATAGCCAATGGCTATCCTCCTACCCTAAGGAAGGGCTTCAATGATTAGACACCTAACTTGCCAGAACATAGCCAATGGCTATCCTCCTACCCTAAGGAAGGGCTTTAATGTTAGACACTTAGCTTTGCCAGAACATAGCAAATAAGATAACAATATCCCCACACACATAAGGAAGGGCTTTCAATGTTAGAAACTCTAACTTGCCTAGAACATAGCATGGGCTATCCTCCTACCCTAAGGAAGGGCTTTAAGTGAGGCACTTAAAACTTTGCCAGAACATAGCCAATGTCTATCTCTCCACCCTAAGGAAGGGCTTTTAATGTTAGACATTTAACTTTGCCAGAATACGCCAATATTACGGCTATCCTCCCAGAACATAGCCAATGGCTATCCTCCTACCCTAAGGAAGGGCTTCAATGTTAGACACCTAACTTACCAGAACATAGCCAATGGCTATCCTCCTACCCTAAGGAAGGGCTTTAATGTTAGACACTTAGCTTGCCAGAACATAGCCAATGGCTATCCTCCTACCCTAAGGAAGGGCTTTAATGATAGACACCTTACTTACCAGAACATAGCCAATGGCTATCCTCCTACCCTAAGGAAGGGCTTTAATGATAGACACCTTACTTGCCAGAACATAGCCAATGTCTATCCTCCTACCCTAAGGAAGGGCTTCAATGTTAGACATTTAACTTGCCAGAACATAGCCAATGTCTATCCTCCTACCAGGAAAAGGGCTTAATGTTAGACACTTTAAGCTTGCCAGACATAGCCAATGGCTATCCTCCTACCCCTAAGGAAGGCTTCAAGTTAGAACCGTAATGCCAGAACATAGCCAAATGGCTATCTCCTAACCCTAAGGAAGGGCTTCAATGTAGACAACCTAAACTTGCCAGAACCATAAGCCAATGGCTATCCTCCCCATAAGGAAGGGCTATAATGTTTAGACACTTTAGCCTTGCCAGAACCAAGCCAATGGCTATCCTCCTACCTAAGGAAGGGCATTCAATGTTAGACACCTAACTTGCCAGAACATAGCCAAATGGCTATCCTCCTCCCTAAGGTAAGGCTTTAATTAGACACTTACTTTGCCAGAAACATAAAGCCAATGGGCTATCTCCTACCCTAAGGAAGGGGCTTTAATGTTAGGACACCTAAAACTTGCCAGAACATGCGCCTAATGGCTATTCCTCCCAGAACATAGCCCACATGAGCTATCCTCCTACCCTTAAGGAAGGGCTTCAATGTTAGACACCCTAACTTACCAGAACTAGCCAATGGCTACTCCTTCCTACCCTAAGGAAAGGGCTTTAATGGTTAACACTTAGCTTGCCAAGAACATAGCCATATGGCTATCTCCTACCCTAAGGAAGGGCTTATTGAATGAAGACAATTACGACACCCTACTTACCCAGCAGAGACATAGCCATGGCATCCTCCTACCCAAGGAAGGCTCTTTAATTTGTGCAATAGACAACCTTAACTACTTTGCCTCAGAACCATTAGCCAATGTCGTATCCTCCTTACCCTAGGAAAGTTCAAATGTTTAGACATTTAACTTGCCAGAACATAGCCAATGTCCTATCCTCCTACCCTAAGGAAGGGCTTTTAATGTTAGAACATTTAAACTTGCCAGAACTAGCCAATGTCTGATTCCTCCTACCCTAAGGAAGGGCTTTAATGTTAGACATTAACTTGCCCAGAACATAGCAATGGCTATCCTCCTTACCTAAGGAAGGGCTTAATGTTAAGGAACCACTTAGGCTTGCCAACACATAGCCAATCGCATCCTCCTACCCTAAGGAAGGGCTAATGTTAGACACTTAGCTTGCCAGAACACTAGGGCAAATGGCTATCCTCGCTTTACCTAAGAAGGGCTTTAATGTAGGACACTTAGGCTGTGCCAGAACATAACCCAACTGGCTATTCCTCCTACCCTAAGGAATCGATGGCTTTAATGTGTAGGACACTTAGCTTGCTCAAAGAACATAGCCAATGGCTATCCTCCTACCTCCTAAGGAAGGGCTTCAATGTTAGACACCTTAACTTGGCCAGAACATAGGCCAAATGGGCTATCCTCCTACCCTAAGGAAGGGCTTTAATGTTAGACACTTAGCTTGCCAGAACGATAGCCCCACATGGCTAATCCTCCTACCCTAAGGGAAGGGCTTTAATGTTAACAATAGCTTGCCAGAACATAAGCCATATGGCTATCTCCTCCCTTAAGGAAGGCTTATGTTAGACATTTAACTTGCCAGAACATAGGCCAATGGCTATCCTCCTACCCTAAGGAAGGGCTTTAATGTTAGGACACTTAGCTTGCCAGAACCATAGGCACCAATGGGCTATCCTCCCAGAACATAGCCAATGGCATCCTCCTACCCTTAAGGAAGGCTTTAATGTTTTAGACACTTAGCTTGCCAGAAACGATAGCCAATGGCCTATCCTCCTAACACCTAAGGAACGGCGGCTTAATGTTAGACACTTAGCTTTGCCAGAAACATAAGCCAATGGGCTATCCTACCTACCCTAAGGAAGGCTTTTAATGTTAGACACTTAGCTTGCCAAGAACATAGCAATAGGCTATCCTCCTACCCTAAGGAGGCTTTAAATGTTAGACACTTAGCTTGCCAGACATCATAGCCAATGGCTATCCCCTACCCTACAGGAAGGGCTTTAAGTTAGACACTTAGCTTGCCAGAACATAGCCAATGGCTATCCTCCTACCCTAAGGAAGGGCTTCAATGTTAGACACTTAGCTTGCCAGAACATAGCCAATGGCTATCCTCCTACCCTAAGGAAGGGCTTCAATGTTAGACACCTAACTTACCATAACATAGCCAATGGCTACCCTCCCAGAACATAGCCAATGGCTATCCTCCTACCCTAAGGAAGGGCTTTAATGTTAGACACTTAACTTGCCAGAACATAGCCAAGTTTCCCATCCCTATATGGAGAGTACATATTTGATCTTACCCCAGACAAAAACATAACCAGACCTTATCAACCATCTCTATTCATAAAAACTTACCACATTCTGCGATAACAGAAAGAAAAAGGTATAATAAATTAAAGATAATTGACGGAAGTGGATTGTATTTACAGAAACTGTCTCTGTAAAAGCTAATTTTATTTTATTTTATTAGGAAAAATACTCCAGTATACCAGATGACCTTGGAAGAGATTTATTTGCAACACAAAGTTACCTGAAGAAACATGAAGGTTTCGAAAATGAACTTATTGCCTTGGAGGCTCAGGTCAGTTGCTCTAACTGTTTATAATTGAAGTGAATTCATATAAAAGAACATGTATTAGTTCATTTGTGAGATGAGCCATCTGAGATACCTCAGTAAATGTACTTCTATTTTAGATTGATTTGAGGGTTTTTTTGATACTACAGCTTCAGGTATTAATTGAGGACTCGGATCGCCTCCAGCAGACATACCCTGGAGACAATGCTGCAGAGATAGAACAGCTCCAGGCTACAGTGGTGGAAAACTGGGGCGTTCTCCAGGATAGAGCAGCACAAAGGAAGGAGGAACTCCTGGCCGCCTCAGAACTTCATCGCTTTTCAGCTGATGTTAGTGTTTGGATTTGGTCAAGTTTGAAAAAATATTCATGATTCATTTTTTTTTTCTGGTCAATAAAGTTTTTCCTTCCAAACCAACAGACATCATATTTCAAAGAAACCAAAACAAACAAAATTGAGATACTTAGTATATAACTTTAATCTTCTGATGAACATACTTGAATGTGAATCATCATCTTAGATTTAAAACAAGGTTAAATGAAATCCACAGAGATCATTCTTGTCATGTAAAGCAAATACTGAATTATGAAAATTAAGGCATCTTTATCTGAAAACAACCATGATTACAAGAGTTAAGATGATCGTGACCGGTTAGGTTCCACATGTAACTTTTGTGTTGACGTGTCCAGGTACGTGACCTGATGAGCTGGGCTCATGAGACCGAACATGAGATGTTAGCTGAGAAGCCAGTGCGAGATGTACACAGTGTGGACATGCTGAAGGCACGTCATGAAGAGCTCAAGGCAGAGATTGATGCCAGAGACGAGACTTTCAAAACCATCTGCCAGACAGGCGAGGCCATGGTTCAGGCTGAACACTACGCTAAAGACGATGTATGTACTCTGACCTTTTATTTGATTCCTTATTTCTAATATCTGCCTAGACTGAACTCTTTAGGGTCTCTTGAAACTGATAATTTGAAGATCTTGCCAAACTCAAATAGGTTATTTAGGTCCTACTATAAAGAAATTTTATACTTTGGATGTTGTTATTTCATGGCCTTAAAGAGATTTATTTGTAAGTTTTGGTGTAAGATAGGTATATCTAAGAGGACAT
>SAYR01037756.1:285663-303336 GCA_004382745.1 Argopecten irradians irradians | reverse complement strand
TTCTAACGCCCTACCTGCAGGGCCATTCTATCTATCAGTTAAGAAAAATTCAATTGGACTATAGAGGCTACTAAACTCCTTATTAGCTTGAGGCATGAACATCAGGGCCATTTTGACAACCCTTCGGTAACAAAAAACGTGTGAATGGGGCGAAAGCGCTCACTAGTCAGACGTTATTGTTTTTATTTCTTATAGATTTCGTCCGTAAGGATTTTTCTTTAAAGATACTCCACCGCTGATAACTGGTATTTTTTCACTATCAAAAACAGGAGCAGTCGTATTTTTCTTCAGTTACAAAAGTTACTTACTTTACGCCATTACCACCATTGAAAAATTTGAGCTTCTAATTTTACTTTAAGTTAAAAATATGAAAAATAATTAATTGCATCCCGAAAAAAATCCGTGTCACTATATCCTATATGGAAGGAAGTACTGATTGCGCATGCACCAAAGGCGAAATAGATTATTTTATATTATATTTCGTGTTAATTAGACATATATATACTTGATCAAACAATAATAATTGTTCAACTGATGAACATCATTTATGCTTTGTCGGCGGTGGAACATCTTTAAATTTATAATATATATATATGAACAGGGATGGATCGTGTATGATACATATATGAATGAATAGGTGGTATGGTGTGAATGATATAAATGTTTAAAATAGCGTGGGCCATTCTCCGACCCGATAGTCAAACGATTGGCTAATGGAACATATCTGATCGACAGTCTCATTAGTGCGGTTTGCATAACTATTATTTACAGGGTCTGTGGGGTTGACTGCGAGCGGCACAACAATATATTGAAGGTCTTCGTGTAAGAGAGTTGTCTATATATGTGTCACAGTACAAAAAGTAGTAATTTTTATACTTCAAACATTTGTTCAGATATTTCAGTATAAATTGTTTGTTTGTTTGATTAATTAAGCGTTCCTATTAACCAGTTATTGGTCTATGTAAGGTACGGCCTCCCATGTATGCAGTGTATTGTGTGTATGTTGTGGCGAGGTGCGTGTTTTGGGAGACTGCGGTAATATTCATGTTTGTGTCTTCTTTGATATAGTGGGAACTGTTGCCTCTTTTTATATTGTCTTTCAAATATAAGGAGATTATTATTAGTTGGTTTACATTCAAAAATTTTGGAGCTTTGGTTTGATAATTTGAATTTGAATGAGAGCTAAGATTTGAGATAATTGGATTTGGATTGTGTTCGATTAGTATCCGTCGAGTTGACCAGTGACCAGTCTCGGCATATAACGGGATTCGACAGGTGACAAGCACCTAAGCTTGCTCAGCCAGGTTAATTTGTAATAAGTAAAACTATTGTACAATGTTGACCATATGCATTTACTGTTAGGGCATGTTAGATTATCACTGTAATGTTTGTTTGTTTGATTTATTAACGTCCTATTAACAGCTATGGTCATGTGAGGACGGCCTCCCATGTATGCGGTGTGTTGAGTGTATGTTGTGCGAGGTGCGTGTTTTGGGAGACTGCGGTATGTTAGTGTTGTGTCTTCTTGTATAGTGGAACTGTTGCCCTTTTTATAGTGCTATATCACTGAAGCATGCCGCCGAAGACACCAAGCAACACACCCCACCCGGTCACATTATACTGACAACGGGCGAACCAGTCGTCCCACTCCCTGTATGCTGAACGCTAAGCAGGAGCAGAAACTACCACTTTTATAGACATTGGTGTGTCTCGGCCAGGGCTAATTCGAACGAGTTACTGATTGCTCAGACAACAAAAGCAAAACAAATTATTTCATGTGTTTTTGTGTTTATTACACATATATACACACATCAATTATTGTCCAAATGATGATCATCAAGTACAAGATACTATCTTGCACGTACAAGATACTACCTTGTACTTACAAGATACTATGTTGCACGTACAAGATACTAAGTTCTACATACAAGATACTAGCTCGTACGTACAAGATACCAACTTGTACGTACAAGATACTAACTTGTACGTACAAGATACTAACTTGTACGTACAAGATACTAACTTGTACATATAAAATACTAACTTGTACGTACAAGATACTATCTTGATTTAAATTAGACCATTAGAGATAATTTAAATTATATAGTGGCCCTAATACAGCTCTATTAAGTAAAGTAAGTAGTTTTATTCAGAGAGTAATTAAGCTTCTTTAAACTACATGTATATAAGGAAATATATACAATTGTTAGTTTCAATGTATCTAAATTTGTCTATTGATGACTGTGTCCATCTATGATTTCCCTGTTTATTTTTATTTTATTATTATTATTTTGTTCCTTTTGACCTCTTGTTGCATATGTACAGCTGTCATGAGTGAATAAAAAATCTTGAATCATGAAATCTTGCAAACAGCAACAGAAAATTGACGATCCAAGGATGCGATGGATTTCAATTTCTTGTAGGATGACGGCTTATACAAAAACATGATGAATTGTGAAATATTCTTTTACAACCAGGATTTGGACGCTATGATATTAACATAACAAAAGCTTGTTTTAAACTCTTTTGGGATGTAGCTCTATCAGAGTTAGGTTTCAACTCCATAAAAGGTCAACTTTGTTGCCAGAAAGCCACAGACCACCATAAATCTTGGCAGATTTTATCAATTTTCCTTTACGGGTCTACTGATGAACTCGTATATCCGTATGTCAAGTTGTGCATGGAAATGGATGAACTACCGACACTCAGTGGTTTTTACTAATGGTGTAGAGAAATTGAAGATCCAAGGTTTCTTATCATGATAGGTGCCATCTTCACTATGTATTTGCGTTGTTTGTGTTCAGAAGTGCTTTTCGCCGAAATAACAGTTAAGTTATGGTCGCAGCAAGAACAAAGTTTTCTGCTTTGTTTTACGGCTTGAATATGACATCTTATCAGGAAATACAGACTTCTAAGATCTGAAACGTAAGATTCTTTCACCTAATCAAATTAAGTTTTCCATTGAGCAACACGGCGCATTCTCTATTAGTGGCTATCTCAGTGGAGGTAAAGGCGGATATTTTATTCTTGAGGAAAGCAACATACGTACAAAAAGGTTTACTTGTTTGTTTGATTATTTCAACCTCCTATAAACAGCCAGGGTCATGTAAGGACGGCCTTCAATGTATAAAGTGTGTAGCGTGGTGACGTGATATATGCGTGTTTTGGGAGACTGCGGTATGTTCGTATAGTGAAACTGTTGCCTTATTTATAGTGCTATATAACTGAAGCATGCCGCCGAAGACACCAAGCAACACATCCCACCCGGTCACATTATACTGACAATGTGGGAACCAGTCGTCCCTCACCCTGTATGCTGAGCGCTAAGCAGGAGCAGAAACTATCACTTTTATAGACTTTGGTGTGTCTAGGTCAGGGGACAGAACCCAGAGCCTTCCTCAAAGGGGCGAACGCTCAACTCAAGGCCAAAAGTGAGGCGGTGCTAAGGGAGGCATTAGTAAAGATAAAGTCAGTTAGGACGAAGAGAAAAGATAAGATCCTAAATTAAGTCGCCTTTTACGATCATGCAATAGGGGCAGCAGGTACAATTCTAACGCCCTACCCTGCAGGGCCCAACATTTTTTTAAGTAAAGTGAGGAATAATTTCAATCCCTGTGGTTATTTACGTAAGAAATGGCGCTTGTTATTTGATTAGGTTGTATTTTCGCTCCTGAACGGCAATCTTTGTATTCGTAGTTTTCTCGTGACGTCACATCTGTACCCATAATTCCATTGGCCGCCATCTTGTAGGTCAACATAGCTGTTATGAATATTCATCGGTACATGACCTGAATAGCGTATCAATTCAACCATGGTGAATGTTTGTGTTGTCTACGGCTGCCATAATCGGTCTTCCAAGGAAGTTAAACGATCGTTTCATGCAATACCAGCGGTTTTAACGACACAGGGCGAGAAAACAGAGCGTTTGTCAGCGGAGCGACGCAGACTTTGGATATCAAAGATCGCTAGGAAGGATTGGACACCAACAAAACATTCAAAAGTTTGCTCCGATCACTTCGTGGAAGGTATGTCAAATCACTAGGATTTTTTTTAAAATGTGCATGGTACAGTGGTAGCCAATAGTTTATGTTACGATATTTGTTTGAGACACTGTTCAATCGTAAATTTCATGTTTATTCTATAGACTAGATCTAGACCACTAGGACTACTTGGTCCTGTAACGTAATGTACCCTGTGTGACCCAGATAAACAGATCAGTGCGTGTTGTAACATTACCTAAGATTCAGTCTTACATAATTAGCATAAAAAACAAATATGAAAGATCGATGTATGTGATCATTTCTTCAGATGAATCGGCTCTTAATCTAGTTACTACCGGCTGATGTAGCCTAGATTAGGAGATCCAGTGAGAAGACTGTAGTCAATTATGCCTATTTAAATATACTGTAAGGGGAGTGGCTTGTTAATTAAAACTTTCTTATTGTTTAGCCCTCCCTTTTCTTTACAACCAAATTAAAATTTGCTCATAATCACATTCTTTATTCAGTTCATATATATATATTAATGATATTTGTTTAAAAAGTTATGTGTGTTTCTTGAATTCATTGATAATTAGTTAATCTTCAAATGACAAATTTAATGTATTCTTGCATTGTTCTTCAGGAAAACCAACTGCTTTGTACAATCAGAATCATCCTGACTGGGCACCTTCCCTTAAACTTGGCCTGATTAGAGACGACAAACCAAGCACCTCTTCCCCGGTATCACTGGAAAGGTATGATAGGCCTATATGAGTTTACATATTTATGCCTATATTTATATTTGTCAATTAGCCTATCATGACCTTAAATGTTGTACATGTTGTATGATGTATTGCTTATGCAATTAATAATGATTGCATATATCATCCTCGATATTCCAGGGGTTACTATAACGACTGATGGATCACTAATAACGTCAGTAAATAGTAAAACCTATATGAGCGTAATGTTAAAAGGGAAATGCTAATGTATTATAATGGATACAAATTAAGCTTTATAGCAGTCTACTCGTTTTTTTACACTTTAATTTATTTCAAATTTAATACTTCTCAATGTAAAACAAAATACATGCATTATGTCATTAATATGTGTTAGGAATGAAAGTTTTAAGTTGTTTGTATGTGAAAAATCTTGGAAAAATAAAATAAATACAAAAAAAACCACCCTTGATTATTGAGGATGTATATATATATATATATAAACCCCAGTCTTAGAAAGTTCAATTTATATATAATTTCACATGTATACTGGTAAATTAGTCAAATTCAAGAGCGGTCACTTGAATTTATTTTTTGAGACTTGGAAAACTCATGTTCACATAATGATCAGGTGCGTGTAGATATATAGAATCTATATGTCAATGTGTTCTAATTATCTGTAATGCTGGACATACACTTTGTATTACTTGTTATAGATAAACATGTCTCAAATTATAAACAGTACTAGCTGTTGTGTAGACTATTTGGATTTATCGTATGATTTTATAATAAAATTTTCATGACTATCATTATTGATTCAAAATTTTAATCTTAAATGATTTTCTAAGTTAACTTGCTGTCATGTGTTGGTATAATTAATTGTATGTTTACAGATATTCAAGAGCTGCAGATCGACAGAACAAGAGGGCGAGGTACTCTGCAGCTGAAACTCTCTTGGATTTGGCGGATCCTGTTTTTAGTGTGAGACAATTTGAAGATTCTCATGCAGATGATGAAAAAGCCAGAAAGGTGTGTACTTTCCATTTACAAGGGAAACTGGAGCAAAGATCAGAGAAACATAACGTGAATGTTCAGCAGATAAGAGAGGACCATCAGAATCTCACCACAGAGAACATGAACCTTCGCCAGAAAATTCAAGACCAATCCTTGACACTAGAGTCTCTGAAAGACAATGATGAGAAGGTGAAGTACTACACTGGTCTTCCAAGGTACATCACTTTGGTTGGATTGTTCCACTTACTGGATCCTTACATCAGTGGTAATGGCAGAAGTGTTTTGGCAAACTTTCAGAAGGTACTTATGGTGCTAATGAAGTTGCGTTTGGGCCTGAACACTCAAGACCTGGCATACAGATTTGGTGTTTCTGCGTCAACAGTGTCAAGAGCTTTTGGTCATGTTATAAATGTTATGTATTGTAGAATGAAAGACATGATTATGTGGCCTGACAGGGAACAATTGAGGTCAAGTATGCCAATGGAATTGAGGAAGAACTTTGGGCTTAAAGTTGCTGTTATTATTGACTGTTTTGAGATTTTTACAGAAAGACCATCAGACCTCCTGGCGCGTGCAGAAACATGGTCAAATTACAAACACCACAACACTATCAAACTACTTATTGGCATCACACCACAAGGAGTTGTGTCATATTTATCTTCAGCCTGGGGTGGACGTGCCAGTGACAAAATGATTACCGAAAGTTGTGACCTACTTGATCGTTTATTGCCAGGTGATTTAGTGTTGGCTGATCGAGGGTTTGATATTGCAGAAAGTGTAGGTCTACAGTGCGCTGAAGTGAAAATTCCGGCTTTCACAAAAGGAAGGAAACAGTTGTCTCCTCTTGAGGTACAGGAAACTAGGAAGATTGCGCATGTCCGAATACATGTGGAAAGAGTTATTGGACTTGTTAGGAATAAATATACAATTCTAAAGGGAACATTACCAAAGGATTATATGCAAAATGATGAAGATGCCAATGATAGATAAGATAGTAACAGTTTGCTGTGCTTTGACAAATTTGTGTGCTTCTGTGATACCATTTAATTGATATTGCCATCACACTCATTATTGATTGTCATAGATTACAGTGCATTTGAATCAAACTAAAAGATAGTGACATTCATGTAATATGTGAGTTTGTTAGTAATTGTTACTAGCAAATGAAAGTGTCTCTGTTCAATTAATTAATTTCATAAAGTCACCTATAGCTAGCTACTGTATTCAAGGCCCCTCCCCTTTTTGAGGCCTCATTTCAAATTGCCCGAAAATACAACCAAAACTAGTTTGGTTTATCTTGGTGAGATAGTAAATGTGTATGTCAAATTCATTTTAAAGCCATTATGTTCTACTTGTGCAAAAAATGTGTATAAATGTATAGCCTTTAGGAACTTAGGTCAGCTCAACAATTGTTGTTATAGATTTTTAGACACATACAAAAACCAAATATTTTAAACAAATTTAAATTATTTTCCTATTTCACTGTTGTAAGGTTGTCAGATAGTGCTGGGTCATACCCGTTGTTACCAAAGATAGCATGATTATATATATGTATCTGGTTCAAGTGTTTATATTTTTTATTTAGAGGTATTTTTAATACCAATATTTTATGAAAATAAATTTAGTGCATTTATTATGATTTATGACTTATTTTCTTGCATGAATTTATCACTTGCTTACAGTGGAACCTTGTTACCTACATGAAATTTCAAATTCAATTTCCTTTTTGAATTGAGTCAAATTTTCAATTTTATTGCTATCATGACAAACTTCACATTTAATTGGTTATAACAAATATTGATAATAATCATTTACTTTTGTACATTGGATTTTACTTTGGTTGGTCATATGCATGTATTTTATAAACTGGTAACAAGCTTCCATTTTCTATATTTATACATCAACATATACTAGTACAGGATTCAGTTTGTCCGTCTCTAGACACACATCCTTGCTACTCCAGAGGTTACTATCACATTATATCCACCCTTTGACTATCTCATAGTAAAACTGAAGGCAATGTATAGGATACCGGTAATTTAACCTATTGAAAAAAATGTAAAGGTGCACTGTGCATGTGTTGCTTTTAAGTGGGGAGTCGCTACAGGCCTGTGATTGGTCAGTTTACTTCAGCTGAACTGCCTCCAGTTTTACTACGAGATAGTTGGGGGTGAATAATGTGATCAGTGACTGAGTAACCAGAGTGTAAAATCCGAGGATGTAAGACCCAATGCATGAATGACCAACCATGTGTACTCTAACAAGAAAGACAGTTGGTGTTTTTCACTGGATACTCCAGCCTTCCTCACTCACATTAGTCTAGCAAATTGTAACACTTAAATGACCCTGCAGGCTGTCATAAAGTAAATGAATTCCAACAAACACACCTTTGAAATCTGGCAGCTTATATTTCATATTAGCTAAAGCATGTTTCTTGTTGTAAATCTTGATATAAAATAATAATTATAAGATAGAAAAGAATGTTTTATCACAGAAAAATAGCTAGTCAAATTATTTATTGGTAAATTAAAACTTCAAAATTAAATTTAGATTTGAAGCCAAATAGAACAAGAAACATGATAAAGCTGAAATTCTTAATACAAACTAGGTCTTTCCATTGAAACGTAAACTTAATACAGGTCGTCATTCTACAAAAATGTATATTTGTATTACAAAAATATATATAATGGAAATTTTAATTATAAATTATAATATTTGATATAATTTCGAATTTGTAACTAGTAAGACATTTCAATGGAAAGACACAATATGTAAATTAAGAATAATTGTGAAGTTGAATAAAAACCATAAACCATCTTGATTTTCAATAATAATAACTTATTTATTCAATATTAGGTTTGCATAGATATTATCTAAAAAAAGGAATTTATAGAGCTTTATGATAAATACAAAAAAAATCTCTATGAACTGTCACACAATGATCATAAGTTTTCCATAAATGTCAATTCTAACATATTTCATCTGTTCAGTTTTAATGACATTATATATGGTGAATTATACAATAAGCTGGCAAATCAATAGCATTAATAGCATTAATTAATTTGTTACATATATAATATGTACCTTGTTCTAGCTGCTATGCTTATGCTTCAATGACCAATATCCCACAACAATGTCAATAATCTTAATGATAAAAATAAATTTAATATCTGTATGTGCACCACATCATTATTACAGATGTTTTTTTGATTTGTTTGAAAAGTTCAAGTTTCTTGATTATGCTGAAGATGGGCGCGAGTAGAGTTTTCCTATCAACTCGGGTAAGATTGAATGAGTGAAGAATTTGGAAGACTTCTTCACCATTTCACTGCATATTTCTGCACCAAGACATATTATCTCTGCGTGGTAGTCAACATTTGTCCATACAATGAAATCTGAGAACTCCATCTCACAAACCATGAGTTGGCATTGGATTTGATAGTAATACGGATGATTCCTTTTCAGTCTTATTTGATCATCGTCACATTTTCTCAGACAGAAGTTACTATCCAGGGAGTCTTTGATGGATGCATCTCTCTTGCAATATGGGCACTTTATTTCTACACAAACTTCACCACAGCAATCACATGAAGCAATTCCATCTGGGGAAGCTCCGATGAATGGGTATTTCTCACTAATCACAAACCCACTCTCTCTTACACTGAAATTTTCATGTTCATCCTTCATCTGCTGGATGTAGGCCTCAAGTGCATCCTTTTCATGTTTGCATCCCCATTTTGTTGCATGTGATGTAAATCTGTAGACATCTGGGTAACATATGGATTTCACCAAACTTTGCGAAGGATTTTCCAAAGACGCTCTGCACACATTTCTCATTTTTGATGCAGTTACTCGACCAGTACGAAATCTAAACCACTCGCGACTCTTTGCTTGTTCCCTTGTCAGTTCTTCCACATTTCGCACTTCTTCAGTTGTTATTTTCATCTCTTGCATTACCTTCTCACAGTGCTTGATCAATTGATCTCTTTCAACTTGCAGAAATTGTTCATCTCTTAATTCTGATAACACCATGGGATATTTCTTGCTCAGCACCTTTGGAATATAGTGTTGGCTATATTCTGGAACAAGTGACAATAGGGCTGGCTTACATTCATCTGAATAAATGGTTCGGTAAAATTTTTGAAGTTCTTCAGCTGTAGGCCCAGGGATGTCCTGAACATTTTTTTGGGGGGGTTTGGGTGTATCTGCAGAGTTAATAGTTTGGTCAATGTGTTTGTCCAGCTTCCGCTTCTTGGTCTTTGCTGACGTGAAATCGATCTCTTTCACAGGCTTACCAGTCACTTTAGTCACAGTTGAAGGGAGAAGCCAGTATGCTTTTTGTTGTGTAACAGTTTGGGAGTCTCTCAGTTTAACTGTAGCATCTACTGCAAACATCATTGCGCCAACATGACTGCACGACTCACTTAGTCCGGCCATACAATTGCAGTGTGCACTAACAACATTGCCGTTATTTTCCGCTATTAGCCATGGGTGTAGTGGAGTCTCATTCATTCGCTGGGAATGTCTAACGCGGGCAGAAACAAGGCAAACATCACGCGCGGTAGCGTTGTTCACTTTAAACACAACCACATCTTTGACCCATCCACTTACAAAATAAGTATACGAGTCCAAGGACTTGTACGAACACATGTCTTCCAAAGTGTAGGCGTTCAATTTGTTGACCAAATAGTTGTAGATGTGTGGGTAATTGATATTTGGTAAGTCTTCAACATTTCTGCTCCATGCCGACTTCGGTAGCTCATATGGATCATGGCCATCTATTTTACTGATCTTTTCCACATACCTGGCTTTGGTTATCACATCTAAAGTGTCTATATAATGCTCCCGAACTCTCGCCTTCTTCGGTTTTGTGTCTGTCATGGCTATCGATGTTTACAAACAAAATAGAGGTCCTAGCTATTTGCATACTAAGCGACGCCCACTGTGTTTCCGCTTGACCTACAAAATGGCGGCGCTTCGTCGCGGTACCCGGATGTCACGGATTAGTGAAAACTACGAATTTAGACTTTTTAAAAATCAAAAATTTAGTTTATTTGATTATTTATCGCTTATCTGGTTGAATACAACCATTACGTTTCTTTTCTTGGATCCTTCTTTGTATAAGGGCAGGACGTTCCCGGAGTTTATGGTAATGCCGTTGTATTGTATTTCTTTTATACCACGCCCCTGGCCGGTTGTTTACATTCTGAAATGGTACGTGTGTACGTGGTTTGTTACGATGTCTTTAGACGGTTCTCCCTACTTCATTATTAACGTTCACATGTTCATTTTAAACGGATGTTATCTAGTTTGTTTTTGTCTGTGCCATTCGGTGGGTTTCACATATGATCTGTTTACATGGGTTCTCACGTTTCTATTACTATTTATTTCAATGTTAGTGACACAATGTGGGTTACATGTGTGTTTGTTGACATGTGGTTCTCATGTTTATTTACATTTTGGTATGTCAAAATGTATTTTCCACGTGTGATTTGTTGACATTATGTTCTCATGTTTATTTACATTTTGTATATCACAATGTGGGTTCCACGTGTGATTTGTTGACATGAGGTTCTCATGTTTATTTATATTTTATATGTCACAATGTGGGTTCCACATGTTATTTGTTGACATGAGGTTCTCATGTTTCTTTTAAATTTCATGTCACAATGTGGGTTACACATGTTATTTGTTGACATGAGGTTCTCATGTTTATTTATATTTCATATGTCACAATGTGGGTTACACATGTTATTTGTTGACATGAGGTTCTCATGTTTATTTATATTTTATATGTCACAATGTGGGTTCCACGTGTGATGTGTTGACATGTGATTCTCATGTTTATTTTCATTTTGTATTTCACAATGTGGGTTCCACGTGTGATTTATTGACATGAGGTTCTCATGTATGCTGGTACAGTGCCTTTGCGGTTGTTTACAACAAATACTGTCTATGTTTATTCATTTTCAGACAACTCCCGACCTATCCGGCGTTCACGCCGCAGGGCTGCACTAAATCACAGCATTTTGAGAACGGTAACAACTACAGCACCAACCTCAACAACAGTCTCAGCAACAATACCTAGCACTGCTGGAAATGCATCCATAGGCGTTTCAACAAATGTTTCGGAATCAAATTTTCCATCAACAGCCAACATCGCTGCTGAAGTCCTGAGACAAATGGAGGCAAAAGGCTATGTGACAATGCCTCCCAATCCAAATGCTGGACATATGAATGTAATCACTTCTCCAATGGACAGAGGCTTCAGTCTTGCAGAAAATGCTAGACTTCAACCTGCGGCAGCAACGGGTACTCGGGCAATTCCGGCCACAAACATTGACTTTGTGCCTCGCGTTACTGCAAATAACATCCAATCTGTGCCACACGTTCCTGACACAAACATCCAACCTGTGCCACACGTTACTGCCACAAACACCCACTCTGTGCCACACATTCCTGAACTGCATACGACTTTGGGACTTCACCATCCAGGACCCATTCCAGATCCTTCAGCAGGCTTGCAACAACCATTGTTGCAAGCAATTAATAACTTAAGTGGTGAGAATGTGCATGCTGCTGTAGCTACTTCTAACAGTATTTCCCGACCTCTGGCAATGCATTTGGATGCAAAAATCAAAGGCAAAATATTGGCTAACGAGTTTATTGAATTTAGTGCTTTACTTCAAAAATCACCAGCCCATGATCAGTTTAAGATTCAGATTCAGGGCTCTGAATTAGCCATTGTCCCTCAACAAAAGTCATTTTCAATTAAAAGCATAGAGCAATGGCTATCCGCTTTCCACATTTTTGTTTCAATTTATGTTCAGGCCCATCCTCAGGCTATTTCATCTTTGATGAAATACGCTGACATCATCCAAACGCTCAATAGAAGGTCGGGCATTGCTGCAGCTTTATATTATGATTCAAACTACAGACAATGGCATCAGCTGTACCCTAATGCATGCTGGGGGAATATGCATTCTGAATTCTATTTGGAGGCCACAGCCATTGGTCTCCGCAATAGCTTTAAAACACAACAAAGCCAACAGCAGCCCTTTCTTGGCAAACCCAGCACAGTGTCCAAAGGTGTGTGCTGGCCATACAATAAGACAGGGTTTTGTCGTAAAGGAGGGCGATGCAAATTTACCCACGTCTGCTCATTTGCGAAGGGTCTCACTCTCTCAAACAATGCAAGTCCCCAGCCTCTTTCAACTCAACCCCAGAATCAAACTCAAAAGGGGGTTCTCCAAACGGGAACAATGCCAATCAGAAAACCCAAAAACAAACCCAATCAACAACGATAGTTCTCTACCCACCCCTATTTGCGTCCCAGTCTTCCTCATTTACTTGGAGGGTTATCCTTAGGATAAGTATCTATTTCTAGAGACAGGTTTTAAAGATGGCTTCACTCTACAATATCAAGACGCTCGAGAATTTCGTATTTCGGACAATCTAAAGTCTGCACTTGACCATCCATTAATTTTAAGACAAAAAAATGACAAAGAAATACAATTAGGGAGAGTTCAGGGTCCCTTTTTTACCCCTCATTTTCCAAATCTTCAGGTGTCTCCATTAGGCCTAGTCCCCAAAAAGGAGCCTAATGAATTCCGCGTAATACATCATTTATCTTACCCAGAGGGGTCATCTATTAATGACGGTATTGATCCTTAAGAGGCTACGGTCTCTTACCAAACCATTGACAATGCCATACAGCTCATTAAAAGATTCGGTAAAGGGGCTTTACTAGCAAAAACAGGATATAGAATCTGCATTTAGACTCATTCCTATTCACCCACAAGATAATGAATTATTGGGTTTCAAAATAGATGACCAGTTTGACTATGATAAAGTTCTGCCTATGGGATGTTCCATCTCCTGTCGTCTCTTTGAGGCTTTTAGTACAGCCATACATTGGATTGCTGAAAATAAATTTCAGGTTTCTGGGATCGTTCATATCTTAGATGACTATTTATTTGTAGCGCCACCCTTTAGCTCAAAATGCCAAAGAGACCTTAATAATTTTCTTCAATTTTGTCAGTTGTCTGAAATACCAATCAAACAAAGTAAAGCAATGAACCCATGTACAACACTAACGTTTTTAAGAATAGAACTAGATAGTGACTTGATGGTAGCGAGACTCCCTATGGATAAGGTCTTTAAGGCTAGAGATTTATTAGCAAAATTTTTAAGTCGTAAGAAAGTCACTCTTCGTGAGTTACAATCTCTTATTGGCTTGCTAAACTTTGCTTGTAAATTTATATCACCGGGTCGTACTTTTTTACGTCGTCTAATTAATTTCATATGTGGAGTTCAACAACCTCATCATTATGTTAGATTGACGCGACAGGCCAAAGCTGATCTCAGAATATGGCAAGTTTTCTTAAATTCCTTCAATGGGGTTTCGATGTTCTTGGCTGACAGATGGGTGTTGGCATCAACACTTCATTTTTTTACCGATGCCAGCAATCTAGGTTTCGGTGCTACATTCAACAACGCTTGGTTTTTCGGTTCCTGACCAAAAGAATTTTTTTATTGTATCATATTACAATAAAAGAGTTCTTTGCTATTGTTTTAGCTATTGAAATTTGGGGACATGCTTTGAAAAATCAATGTGTAATTTTACATTGTGACAATATGGCGGTAGTTGAGATCATTAATAAACAAACCAGTAAGGACTCTACGCTAATGAAATGAAATCGCCGTTTTGTTGTAGCATCTTTGCGTGATAATATTTTCTTTAAAGCCCAACACATTCCAGGTAAACATAGCATTTTAGCAGACTATCTGTCTCGTTTACAGGTGGACTTATTCCGACAGCAAGCACCTCGCATGGCTCGGCATCCAATGCCTGTTCCCGATCGCCTTATGGTCATTTGAATGAGTCATTGGTTCAACTATAGACCACAGCTGCTTCCCCTCAAACTCAACGTACTTACCTCAGAGCATACAAGTTGTTCCATCACTTTCTAATGTCTATTAATTTGACAGAATTTATTCCAACTAACTCTGGTACTGTAGCATATTTTGTCACTCATTTATATCAATTGCAATATTCATCCTCATCCATTCATACCTATGTAGCAGCAATAGCGTATTTGAATAAATTAGCAGGATATCCGGATCCGTCACAATCTTTTTTGATAAAAAAATTACTGGCATCCGTGCACAAAAATGTATCTCGTACGGATGGTCGCTTACCCATCACACCTGCAATATTGCACAAACTTGTTGCTTCCTTGCCGTCTGTATGTCAATCCGCTTATCAAATAAGTTTACTGAAAGCAATGTATCTATTAGCTTTTCACGGTTTTTTACGTGTTGGGGAGTTAGCGATGAACAAATCAGGTACCCATGTATTGCAATATCATGATGGGCCATTATAACATTAGGCCAGTCACACTATCATTACAATGTAATACTTCCAGTACAGCCACCTGCCCAGTTGTTGCTTTGCATCAATACTTGTCTAAACGAGGTTCCGTGGCTGGTCCTCTTTTTTGCTTTCCTAATGGAACACCAGTTACCTACAATTATTTTAGTACTTTTTTACAACAGTCACTAAAATGGGCTGGCTTAGCTCACCTTCCATATTCTACACACAGCTTTCGTATTGGTGCAGCTAGTTACGCTGCATCACAAGGAGTTGTTGATGAAGACATACAACAAATGGGCAGGTGGCACTCTAATGCTTTTAAGCGATATATTCGGCTGCCGACTTATTATGACATATGACTTTCCTCAATTGATCATGCTCTGGGCATAGGGTCGAGAGTATTTGAGAACTTTTCCGGGATTTTTCTGCTATGTCTCAGTAAATGCTTATTTACCATGTCATTGTTTTGTATTTTTATAATGTTCATGCTCTGGGCATAGGGTCGAGAGCATTTGAGAATTTTTCCGGGATTTTTCTGCTATGTCTCAGTAAATGCTTATTTACCATGTCATTGTTTTGTATTGTTATAATGTACATGCTCTGGGCATAGGGTCGAGAGCATTTGAGAACTTTTCCGGGATTTTCTGCTGTGTCTCAGTAAATGCTTATTTACCATGTCATTATTTTGTATTGTTATAAGGTTCATTCTCTGGGCATAGGGTCGAGAGTATTGGAAATTTTTTTCTTGAAGTTGGTGCTTTTATTTCCTCAAATGTTTTTCACACGTGTTACAGTTTTTTGGTAAGGGTACCATGCTCTGGGCATAGGGTCGAGAGTTAGTATTAGCATATGGTTCATACTATGTTTCAACTATATACGCAATCTTTCAGGCAAATGTTATTTCACATGGTTAGCATTATGATGACACGTATAAGGGGCACTTGTATTATTCAGCTCCTTCCCTAGCAGTTACAAATGCAAGTTTATGTCATTAGCATTTGTAGAGGGTGTATATCTCTGTTTTTACTGTTTTTCTTAAACATTAAGTTTAATTACTTCCCATGTGGTCATCTGGTTACTTATATATAATAATAGCTTATCAAAGTTAATACTGGAGTGTGTTATGTTTGTTATAACACTAGTAGTATTTCATAGTTGTTAAGGATACAGTGTATGTTAAGTAGTTATACAAAGATACAGTGTAAGTTAAGTAGTTATACAAAGATACAGTGTAAGTTAAGTAGTTATACAAAGATACAGTGTAAGTTAAGTAGTTATACAAAGATACAGTGTAAGTTAAGCATTTTTTCTTTTCATGTCGTCTCTTTTATGTTCACTTGAACTGCTCATATTTAGTTTGTGTTTAAATTGAAAATTTTCCTTGTTAATTGAAAACTACGAATACAGGTTGGCTTATAGCTCGAGATATTTCAGTCCAAAAAGCTAAGAGATGAGAAGCGGCATATATAAATGTTAATAGTACGTAAATATACATATTATACCACGTTAGTTGTAGAATGTAAGGCTTGTTTGTTTGTTGGATTCAATTAACGTCATATTAACATTCAGAGTAATGTAAGGACGGCCTCCCATGTATGCTGTGTATTAGGCCTACCTAGCTAGAGTTGGTAGTGATATGTAACGTAGAGGAGAAATATAGGAATATTTCCAAATAAAAAGACTATTTTTACGAAACCTCGCCTCTACTACACAGTAAGAAACACAACACGGAAATCCGGAGCCTTCCACAATTGTAAGGGTACTACAAACACACGAGACCTTACGGTATTTGTTAATAATCTGGTACTTCCATTACGTCACAACTGGATTATATTAATAATAGTGCTTCTTTTTCGAATAGTTCCTCAGGGTGACGTTCTAAGACCATCGGATTTTATGTAAATAGTCTGTACCCAACATTCAAATTAACAGCAAGGAGACGCCCTAAGACCATCTATATTCGTGTACTGTAATTAAATGCATTTCATTTTAACAAAGTTGGAAAACATGGGTCAGCAAAACAGATAATGGTGTTAGCCAGTGTCTTGACACCATACTGTCAATGCTTAGCAGATGTGACCATGCATGCACCACGTCAGAATATGAAGATGCGTTACATAAACTGCAAAATTCGTCTTACAGGTCCAGCAACAGTCGCCTCCGAAACTGGTTCACACAGACTTGGATGACTGAAGCAAAGGTAAGTTTAATGACATGGCTATCCTTGAGCTTAACTTTATAAGATTTTTCTGAATCCTTAATTAGGGGTAACAACCCCACCCCAAAGAATTTCTTTGCTAACAGTCATTTTGTTGGATACCTCAGGAACCATCTCAATCGTAATCACTCAACAGAATGAAAAATGAACATGACCTGATAGTTTTTTCAGTTGGCATAAAATAGTTATCAACTGATATAGCAGATACATATTCTCACCCTAATTTAGATAGAAATAGCCTCACATAATGCAAGAACATGACAATGTGTCCTTCTTCTTAATGATTCTGTAATTTTAATAGAGATGGGTATGGGCAAACAGATATGGAAAAGGCCCCTTGGTAAATACAAATAATGACCTAGGAAA
>SAYR01037756.1:248749-285638 GCA_004382745.1 Argopecten irradians irradians | reverse complement strand
GGGGGAAAATTTCTCCTTAAATTTTGGAATTATGTATGACACTAAATACATGTAGTATGAGATTAAGGAGATAACTCCTATAGCTTTTTTTATCAATACATCCTATAAAGGTCATATCATTAATCTAGGTTATAGAACTTTCTAGAATATAATCATGTATAAACAAATATGTTTGTAAACATGTTGATTTTAAGTAATCTGCTCTCCCAGACAAAACAAAGTCTTCAAATATCAGTTCCTGGGAAAGAGAAAGAACCACAATATGTCGGAGATGATGTCAACACTTCTCCAGGAATACTTACCAACCATGATGTTAAAGTAAGTCGCAATACTGATTATCTTCATCGGTATTGAAGTTTACAACTTTTTTTATTTTACACATTTAATTTTTGTACAAGCGTTAAATGCATAATTTTTAAAGGAACCAAAATTTAGAATTCTATTGCAATAGAAAACAAATTGAAAATGAGGATACTAAGGATTTTAATTAGACTAGGTAAAATGTAGCAAATATCTGCTGTAAAGGTCACCTCTATGATTAATATTACTAGTCTTTTGAAAATGTAATTTCTGTTATTATCATGAAATCAATGGAACAATATCATCGGGTGTATATCTCTTGTTAACATGTTCATGTTTACATAGCACATTGTGTGATAATTTTTAAATTACCAGTTATTATGCTCTTATAAATTAAAATTAATAATATTGGTTTTTTAGCTCACCTGGCCCGAAGGGCCGGTGAGCTTATGTCATGGCGCGGCGTCCGTCGTTAAGCGTCCGTCCGTCAACATTTCCTTTAAATCGCTACTAGTCATAGAGTTCTGCATGGATTGTAACCAAATTTGACCACAAACATCCTTAGGGGAAGGGGAACAGAACTTGTATAAATTTTGGTTCTGACCCCCCAGGGGCAGGAGGGGCGGGGCCCAATAGGGGAAATAGAGGTAAATCCTACAAATTGCTACTTGGCCTAGAGTTCTGCATGGATTGTAACCCAATTTGGCCAGATACATCCTTGGTGGAAGGGGAACAGAACTTGTATAAATTTTGGCTCTGACTTCCCCGGGGGCAGGAGGGGTGGGGCCCAATATGGGAAATAGAGGTAAATCTGATAAATCGCTACTTGTCCTAGAGTTCTGCATGGATTGAAACCAAATTTTACCACAAACATCCATGGAGGAAGGGGAATAGAGTGTATAAATTTTGGCTCTGACACCTGGGGGCAGGAGGGGCGGAGCCCAATAGGGGAAAAAGAGATAAATCCTATAAGTCGCGACTTGTCCTAGAGTTCGGCATGGATTGTAACCAATTTTGGCCAGAAACATCCTTGGGGGAACGGGAACAAACCTTGTATAAATTTTGGCTCTGACTCCCCCGGGGGCAGGATGGTCGGGGCCCAATATGGGAAATAGAGGTAAATCTGATAAATCGCTACTTTTCCAAGAGTTTTGTATGGATTGAAACCAAATTTGACCACAAACATCCATGGGGGAAGGGGAATAGAGTTTGTATAAATTTGGCTCTGACACCTTGGGGCAGGAGGGGCAAGGCCCAATATGGGAAATAGCGGTAAATCCTATAAATCGCTACTAGTCATATAGTTCTGCTTGGATTTTAACCAAATTTGGCCCATACACATCCTTGGTGTTAACAGAATTTGTATAAATTTTGGCTTTATCCCCCGGGGGGAGAAAGAGTGGGGCCCAATAGTGGAGTTAGAGGAAAAGAAACGATGAACCTGTGTTCAGAACATTACTAGGCATTGCAAACCAGGTGAGCGATACAGGCCCTGTAGGCCTCTTGTTTTTTATTTACTGGCATATGTATATATAATATGTGTATGGGCTAGATACAGTAGTCTATTCAAACCAGATTAAGTTGTTGAATTTCAAATGTAAGATTTATTAACATAATAAAATCATTCTTTCTATTTAATCATCAAGCCTTTGAGCAATGAATTGTTTCAATAACACTTTCAGATTATTTCCAATAATTATATCAAAAGTCAAAATACTTCTAACATGGTAATCAATTAACAAAATGTGATATTAAAAATGCATCATATTGAAGGAAGAAAACAAAAAAGTACCTTTGATAAGTTTTTGGTACCTTGAAGCTTTTTGTATAGCATTTGTTTTCATGCCGCTTTTTATCATGTTTATATCAAAGTAGGGAAAACGTTATTTGAATGATTTTTTGATTTTATTTCTCAATGATTTAAAAGTTATTTTTACATCAATTAGGTGCATTAGAGGCAATGCAATGGCAACAGTCTGCTTAGGCAGAACATATGATTCTGAGCTGTCTTTATACCTCCGAAACAGACCGACAACCTTCATCAATTTGTTTGTTTGAATAATTAACGTCCTATTAAAAGCTATGGTCATGTAAGGACGGCCTCTCATGTATAAGTTGTGCGAGGTGTGTGTTTTGACTTTGTTTCCTAATACCTCCCTTGGCACCGCCTCACTTTTGGCCTGAAATTGAACGTTCGCCCCTGTGAGGAAGGCTCTGGGTTCTGTCCCCTGGCCGAGACACACTAAAGGGCATAGGTTTGTATTGATTAAAATTAAATTTTTACATGATTTGAATTGGACATAAACAGGGAAGTCCTTCATTTTGCCAAAGTTTGCAAGGTAGGCAATATGTTTCTGATATCTACTAATTAAGTGTTTGAATACAGTTTACATAATCATGCCAAAGTTTTCAGGTGTCTAGTCAGTCAGCTGTTGGAAAACAGTTTTACATTGTAAACTTGGATTGTGGTAATGGACTGCCAAGCTGCAACTGCCACATTTGGACCTGGACATTGTTGCCTTGTAAACACATGTTTGGGGTCTTCGCACATAGCCAGTATTCATGGGAGAATGTAGCTGAACATTACAGGAGTTCACCCTTCTTCAACATTGATGATGTGGTAGTGAAGATTCCTGTGACTTCAGGTTCAATCCCAGAATAATTGCTTAAGGACCCAGACATCGTATCCAATGCAACAAGTGGGGAAGAAACGGATTTTGGTGATTTGCCTCTAGCAAAGAAAACATCAATAAAACTTAAAGCACTTACCATCATATGTAGAGAAAAGTTGTCTCTCCTGCAGAATGCGACATACTTGTGTCAGCATGAAGACGCTTTGAATGCACTAATTGATGTCCTTGATATTGAGATCATCAAGATCAATAACAATTTATATAAAGATCACGGTCTGTGTGAGGAGGCACCACCACCTCAACAAAAATAAGGTGGCAGCACAGAAAAATGAAAAACCTAGCAGACTGAAACAAAACCGTTGAAAAAAACACCTGTGTAGTCCAATATCATTTCGAATACCATTGATGCATCATCAATCATCATTGTTGATGGCATTGTCGAGAACAAACAACTTCAAGAGGGTATAACAGGTATCAACTTATATTGATTTACATGTAGGCTGTCGTAAAATTAACTTAATACTATAAAACAAATCAGAATAAAAAGAGGGGTAAATCTGGGGCTGTTTACAAGATAGACAACACTTTATTTAATAAGATATATACATATATATATTATAGAATGAAACCTTATGATATATACATATCTATATTATAGGATGAAACCTTATGATATATACATATCTATATTATAGAATGAAACCTTATGATATATACATATCTATATTATAGGATGAAACCTTATGATATATACATATATATATTATAGGACGAAACCTTATGATTATGTTGCCTCCTTTGTTGCTTTACTTTTTAATATCGCAGTCATGGCTTTTCAATTTGAATCTTTAGAAATGGTAAAAGAAATGTCAAAAGGTGAATGGCAGAACTTGATTCAAGATGCAGATCGCACATGTTACTTCCAATAATTGCTAAATGCTTCAAATGATGACTTATGAAACCACATGAGAAGTAAGGTCTTAATGGAACACTTTGATAAGTTCTTTTTCCACCATACATTATTTAGATATTGTGTTGATATTTTCAGCTCTGAATCATGTTGATCGCATTATGGAGCAATCTAAGGAGTCCAGTTATATACTAACAAAAGTATATAGATTTAATATTACTGATTTGGATATCAAATCTTTGAAAAGAGGAAAGCGGTTAACAGATCAGGTTAAGTATGAAAATGTTATAAATGATAGATCTATTATTTGAAAAACATATGATTAATGGCCCTGCAGGTAGGGCGATAGAATTGTACCTGCTGCCCCTATTGCATGATCGTAAAAGGCGACTAAATTTAGGATCTTATCTTTTCTATTCTTCCTAACTGACTTTATCTTTCCTAATGCCCCTGTGAGGAAGGCTCTGGGTTCTGTCCCGTGGCCGAGACACACCAGAGTCTGTAAAATTGGTAGTTTCTGCTCCTCAAAAAGGGAGTGGGGCGACTGGTTCGCCCTTTGTCAGTATAATGTGACCGGGTGGGGTATGTTGCTTGGTGTCTTCGGCGGCATGCTTCAGTGATATAGCACTATAAAAAGGGCAAAAGTTCCACTATACAAGAAGACACAACATGAATACACCGCAGTCTCCCGAAACACACACCTCGCACAACATACACGCAACACACCGCATACATGGGAGGCCGTCCTTACATGACCATAGCTGTTACATTGTAATAGGACGTTAATTAATCAAACAAACAAACATATGATTATTATTATAAATTTTATCAAATAAGGACAATGATATACATGCTGGCCCTGCAGGTAGGGCGTTAGAATTGTACCTGCTGCCCCTATTGCATGATCGTAAAAGGCGACTAAATTTAGGATCTTATCTTTTCTAATCTTCCTAACTGACTTTATCCTTCCTAATGCCTCCCTTGGCACCGCCTCATACATGTACTGTCATTTTCTTGAAATGCAATACATATTCGTATTTATTCGGTTTATATTATTTGAACATGATTTTTATGATATGTATAGGTAATTCCAAATTGAGTTGAGCGTTCGCCCCTGTGAGGAAGGCTCTGGGTTTGTTCCCTGGCCGAGACACACCAAAGTCTGTAAAAGTGGTAGTTTCTGCTCCTGCTTAGCGCTCAGCAAAAAGGGAGTGGGACGACTGGTTCGCCCGTTGTCAGTATAATGTGACCGGGTGGGGTGTGTTGCTTGGTGTCTTCGGCGGCATGCTTCAGTGATATAGCACTATAAAAAGGGCAAAAGTTCCACTATACAAGAAGACAACATGAATATACCGCAGTCTCCCGAAACACTCGCCTCGCACAACATACACGCAACACACCGCATACATGGGAGGCCGTGCTTACATGACCATAGCTGTTAATAGGACGTTAATTAATCAAACAAACAATCAAACAAAAAGATATACATGCATTGATTTTGGTACTTTGATATCAGCTTTTTCAATAGAATTACTACTTTAGATATGGCTATGTTGGATATTTTAAAATATTTTTTAAACCTTTGTTATTAATATAGGTCATGGTTAGTAACCTTGACTGTTTAGCACAAAAGGAACTTGGAAAAAGGAATAAAAGTCAAACATGAAGTAGTATCAACAATGACCAACATTATAAATGATACCCATGTTGTGAATACTGGTAAAAAGGTATGGTGCCATTATAAATTTTCGTTGGATGAAATTCTGCCCATATTTTTAAATTATAATTTCAGTCTGTTGCCAATTTCACAATAAGGTATCAATCAGATTTTTGCAGTTACGCTATGCTTTCATCATAGAAGTCACCCCCTCCTTGTTCTAATATAAAACTAATACAAATTTTTAGTGTTTAATCTTAAAATTTATAAGGTGTTGATCAAAACAAGTATATTTCACTGAAAATATGGTTAAATATATGATTTGTTTCTTCAGTACCGCGTCATGGAGTATGACTTTATAGTACAGTACCTGAACCGTTTAACGTTCCCAAATTTGCGTTTCGTTTGCGTTTGCGTTATTTCCGTTAGCAATCGTTAGCGTTAGCAATCGTTTATCGTTAATCATTATCGTTTGCGTTAGCAATCGTTAATCGTTAGTTGCGTTTTCAATCGTTTGCGTTAGAAATCGTTTGCGTTAATCGTGAGCAGGACCCACTTCCGCTAACGTAAACCACTAAAAATAGAACTAAATGCCGGTGATATGCTTTGACGATTCGGATATAATGTTCATTTTTATCTACTAAGATATTACGTTTACCGCTTCGTGTATCCACGACGACTGATAGATTACACAAGAAAATAGCTAAAACAGATAATAAAAATATAAAAATGTTATTACAGACACGTTGCATAATATTGTTCTTGTTATGTTAAATATTATCAATGTACGAAGAACGCAAAAAAAGACTCGGAAGATTTGTAAATAAATTCGTCAAATTTAAAAATCATTAATATCAGAGATTTATATAATCTCTGTTAATATGACGAGTTTGAATACGAGGAATAGGTGAGATTTGGCATTTACATGTACATATTTTTAAATGCAATTTATTAGTACTTTTATTTATATGAAAATGGAATAAAATGATGTAATTGTTTGCAATCCTACAACTTCATGTAGAACACGTGTAGATAATTCGAACTGTGCAGGGGTACGTTACATTGTAAGCCTTCACACGTACTGTACGCGTGTCAAATCAGCTCATATCAATAAAAACTGGACAGTCACGGGCACCTAATCACACGTGTTCGTTGTTATTTGTAACTGGAATCTCTTCAATTCCCAGCGTGACGCGCACGGGTATTTTACCTGTACAGGTATATAGGTCACGACTGGTGTTACCTTGTGTCGACCCCCTGTAGCTGGCCACGGGCGGAGTTCACCTGTAATTAACACCTTCTTGGGAGGGAGATTAACTTTATACCCAACTTACCTGTGCCCCATACACTGTGACAGTACATTTCACGTCCATATATGTACTGTCGTATTTCAAAGTTTTGATGTGTGCAATATGCTTCCTATAGTATAGATTACGTAGGAAAGAATTAACTTGCACTTATACATTGTATGAATAATTAATTAGTTTAAACTGTAAATTGAAGAGTTGCTTGATGTGAAATGTGATCAAATAACTATATTTCTTACACCAGTTACAAATATACGCAGAAAATTGTCGCAGTACAATTTTACTGTATATAATCTTCAATGTACATACATGTATGCATGTGCATCACTGTCTTCATCGTCGTTGTCATCAATGATTTTGCATAATTGACTTAATTTTAATATAAATAACTGGAAGTGAAATATTTTCATTCTTTATATCTTTATTATGTGCATAAACTATAAAATGAGAGAACTGCAAATAGTGAAACACGAATTCAAATGTTCAATCTTTATTACAGTAGCTGTGGCGTATGTACGTGCATTTGTAAATGTACATGTACGACCCTAAAATCGATGCCTAGTCAATTGTAAGCAATGAGCTTTTATGAATGCACACCCTAGTAATATACAGCGTGTAATCCGTTATGAAAACAAATATTCCGAGAATGCAATTTTCCGTGGTAAACGGAAGAGCCTTTCGACAATCTACAAAAACCCAGAAACTTGTGATTGATGCGGGAAACAATATAAGATGTTAATTATTACAATTGTTGAGTTATGAAACATAGAAATCAAACATATTAGATGAAAATTTGATTTACTGCATTTTAAATGTGTTCGTGTGAAAATGTTTTATTCGTCATTTCAATATCATGATAGTGTTTAAAGTACCAGTATACGACTGATCGCTTCACTAATGTTATGACATTGTGACGGTAATATTATCAATAAAGTGTTGTTGTAAAAAATTGTTTATTATTTCTTAAAATGTCGGACAAATATGACACTTAGAATAAAACAATTCTCTTTTAATACATACGGCTGTACACGTAATTTGTAAACGTACGTGTGAAGTGGAAACTTCGTATCGAGTACAGTCGTGTTTGTCTTCATTGTGTTATTATCAGTAAAGCGATGTTGTAACAATTTGTTATTTCTGAAATATCGGGTAAAATGACACTTTAGAATAATACCATTCTTTCACTATACATACAGTTGCACATGTAATTCATTTTGTAAACGTACATTTTGTTCATGGAAACTTTGCATCGAGTACTGTCGTCTTTGACTTCATCGTGTCCATATACATGTATGATATACAGAAACTCTAATCCCGAACATACTTCAGTTTTTCTTGTACTTGCGTTTGTATTTCAGAACGTCAAGATCCGTAATTTATTTACCGTCAAGCCGTGTCCGTGATTATAACAAAGGTATATCCGGTTTATCATAGCCGATCGTTTTGCGTTTTGCGTTAATCGTTAATCGTTAGCCGGTATTGCGTAAATCGTTTATCGTTAATCGTTAGCGTTAGCAATCATTAGCGTTAGCTAACGGACGATTTTTTTGTGTTGCGTTTGCGTTAGGCTGGGAACGTTAAACGGTTCAGGTACTGTAGAAGCTTACCATCAACGAGGAGGCCACTGGGATTCAGTGGTGAGCAGTTCATAACATAATTATTGAAAAAAACAATTTGTACCCAAGGAAAGATATTTCATCTTCGAATAGAGTTGTCTCTCTATTGATTGTGACATCATTTCTTTGTGAGCAAAAACTACATCATTTTGTATGAATAATATGACGTAACACTCTCAGTAACATGACATAAAAATCAGTTCCTAATCACAAAAACAGATAAAAAATTATGTGAAGAATAAGTAGAGGATATTGCATTTCAAGTGAATTATTTTACACACTCAAGGCCAAAAGTGAGGCGGTGCCAAGGGAGGCATTAGGAAGGATAAAGTCAGTTAGGAAGAAGAGAAAAGATATTATCTTAAATTAAGTCGCCATTCACGGTCATGCAATAGGAGCAGCAGGTACAATTCTAACGCCCTACCTGCAGGGCATTTATAGTATTTCATCATCAAGGACACTTTTCCAACACTTGCTAACTTCGTGTGCTATGTTTGTAATCGTGTTCTTTCTGAATCCAGTCGCATTCAAAGCCATCATTTCATTTAGATGAGCAGAACCGTTTCCTGTAGCCATACTTCCCAAAACAGCTCGGAACATTTACGTCAAAGCGTTTTGTATTCCCTACTTTTAAACGAAGACTGGTTTGCAGAAGAAATGAAAGTTACATCCATTACATCGAGCCGCTAATAAAGATGCGTAGCCATAGTTTTTAGTCTCAGTTTCCAGTCATGTATGCATCGTTAACTCTGAAACATGTCCCTGGGTCCATTAGACGATATGAATACAAAAAGCTAGAAACTGATAACCGCTTGAATCTAAATGAAAGCTTGTTCACATGAGTTCGGAGTAATGTGTATGTAGTGTCTAACTTGGCCGAGAGAAATACGAATAGTGAGCAGTATGATTCAACATGGTTTTCCTATTGAAAAAATTGAATGAAAACATAAAATCTTGCATTCCGCACACTTACACACATTTCATAGTTAAAGGGACATAACACCTACAGACACGCTATTTTATAAAATCAGAGTATATACGTATAATAAATAAATAGTACGACTTTAAAGATGCTCCACCGCCGACAGAGCATAAATGATATTCATCATTTGAACAATAATTGGTGTTTAATCGTGTATATATATATATAATTAACACAAAAAATAATATAAAATAATTTATTTCCTCGTCTTTGGTTCATGTGCAATCAGTACTTCATTCCATATAGGATATAGTGACACGGAATTTTTTCGAGATGCAATTTATTATTTTTTATGTTTTTAACGTGAAGTAAAATTAGAAGCTCAAACTTTTCAATGGTGGTAATGGTCTCAAGTAAGAAACTTTTGTAACTGAATAAAAATACTAAATCGTCTGCTCCATTTGTCAGCGGTGGAGCATCTTTAACCAATATAAATTTGCATCATTAAGAACAGAATATATTAAATTACTCAGTTACCTACTAAATTATCCCTTAAACTATAAATTCCACAAAATACAATTCCATGGATACTTTCTCACGTTTGGACTTTATAAATTACAATTTACACATTAAAACATAGAATATTCAAAACCTAACGCACATTCACCCCACAGCTATAGTGTGGAGTATTGGCAAATTCTTTTGGGAGTTTCTCCAGAGTTCGGCTATTCATTTTGTTTGTTTGTTTGATTAATAAACGTCCTATTAACAGCTATGGTCATGTAAGGACGGCCTCCCATGTATGCGGTGTGTTGCGTGTATGTTGTGCGAGATGCGTGTTTTGGGAGACTGCGGTAAATTAATGTTATGTCTTCTTGTATAGTGGAACTATTGCCCTTTTTATAGTGCTATATCACTGAAGCATGCCGCCGAAGACACCAAGCAACACACCCCACCCGGTCACATTATACTGACAACGGGCGAACCAGTCGTCCCACTCCCCGTTTGCTGAGCGCTAAGCAGGAGATAAGGTAAGTTTTTCTTATTTGTATTGACAGCGTGTGACAAATAGATGGAAAAGTGTTATTAGAATTTTCGTAAACATCCTTAGTTTTTAACATATGGAGGGAAAATGTTGTATTTCGTGTATTTATCTGGAGCAAACTCTTTGTCCTTGTATGTGGGGTAGATTGATAGCCCAGTCTGGTCGCCATTTTGTACACTCAGTAAACAACAACGTTATTAAATGAAATGAACAGATGTACAAACAACAAAATTCCGTATTTAGATGTTATTGATAAGGTTTGGAGTGCGAGATTACTTGTTACGAGATTATTTGTAAGCCTACTTTTGTTTTGAAGGATACGGGGAAACTGACACGTGATCGGCATAAATAAAAGCAATATCATTTTGTGATAATTGAATTGATAGCTTGAAATATTATTTTATTGAAAGTGGAAATTGGATTTGCTATATCTTTTCATTTAATTTGGCGCTTTTACAAGTGCGGGAAGCTATCATCGAAAAGGAACAAAATGGCGGACGTGTTTTCCGTGCTCATATGACTGCTCTACTTTATTATCGCGTGTGTCCTCGTCGTTATTATGCTTACAGTGTGTGCTTTATATAGAAATTGTCCTACCTATTTACGATGGAATGCAGATCTTTCTGATTGAAATTCTGGAACTGAAAACGAAAAATTAGTCTTGTTGTAAGAGTGCAAATGCCAATGTAATTGTTGTCGGCATGCCATCGAATATATAGTCAAAATTTGCAGATTTTGTCACAAATTTGATATTTAATATTTAATTTGTTTCTTTCAAAGAATACATCTCCATGTACGTTTTGCTAATTTTAGGAACCAACTAAAATATGGCCAGTAGAAAGGGAACATATGCATGGGCCCAGTTACCCGGGTGCCACCATCCTTCATGTGGCCAGTTAGGGTAGAGGTTACTGTTATTGCAGAGGGTAGAGGGTACTGCAAAACGGAGGTATACTGCAGGGCAGACGATGCTGTGTAAGTATACATTTATCATATATGCATCATTACCCTCATTTCAACTCTTACACTTATGCACATGTTAAATATGAAATGAAAGAAAATAAACTGATATGCAAAATATTTATCAGTCACATCTAATTGTAGTGTTGTTCCGATTTATCAACTTATTCAATGTCTAGTCGTTTCTATCCAGATTATTCAATCTAAGTTTATCATGATCGATCACAGTTTGACTAACATTTACAATATATAATGATACAAATTGTGTGGGTCACGACAGGTCAAGACAGGTGTTTCTTGCCAAGGAAGCTTAAAGCTAGCTTTTTATTGGGGAAACAATTCAAATGAAACAGAGCACTTAGACAATAACTAATACATCTTCATTTTCTGATGAAAATGTGTGAAAGATGATCCCGCTACAATATCAGGAAATAAAAGTGATTTTCCGGTAAACAAAAGAGAAAGTATATTGGTAATTTCGAATTTCATAGATAAGTAAATAAAATGAAATCTATACTCTGAGTAATGTAAACTTCAGCTCATGATTGATCATTAGTTGATCATTAGTTGATCATCAGTCACTTGCTTGGAAGTGATGATCGATCATGAAAATGCACCCATTCCCAACACTATGTAATTGTATGATGAAAAGAATGACAAAATTCTTTTCGGATCACCATCCCGTTTTTCAGTCAGGTAGGGTTGCTACTGGTAGCACATCGTCGCCAGTCGAACGCTGCCTGCCTGATTAACAAACGATCGACAGGGCCCAGCACCTCCAACACGAAAAAAAGAAGCTATTCGAAACGTGGCCTGTCATAGACGTACATTATAACAACGTCTATTGACTTAAAAAAGCTTGCTGGTAACTACACAGGCGACCAGCAACACCACCACACGAGCAACGGCGGACCAAGGCCACCAAGGTAAAGCTGGCAAGGCTCCCAGCAATACAAAATAAACACAGTAAGGGATCAGATGACCCTGTTCATAGTCGGAACATCTATGATGTTTCTCTTGGACGACATGCAAAGTTGGCGACAGCAGCATCTACCATCGCCAAACAACCTACTTCAAGTAGCCCTGTCTGTCCTTCAAGCTATCCCCAGGGAGCATCATGACAAACACAATCATACAATGGGAACATACGCGGATTTAAAGGCGAACATAGAAGAACTGAAACATCTTGTACAAGCTGACCCTGACACCAGATTTAGACATTATGATAGATTGATGTCTGGTGTAGGGCCAGAGCGCAGTGCTGTATCTAAAGGTGGAACTCACCGACACTGTTTGGTATCGGGCCACGTCATCACCTTTTGATATAGCACTGCACTCTGGCCCTACACCAGACATCTATCTGTCATAATGTCTAAGTCTGGTGTCAGGGCCAGAGTATCTGGGGCTACAGTCATATAATGCTATTTATAATTAATAATTACCAATGTAATGGACTATGATGGTGTCATCTGGCCCAAGGGAATCCTGATAAACTTCCACAGGGTATAGACCCTCCTTCCAAGTTTCTCGCCTTGTCTGCGGTCGTCTTAAGTTTGGCAAGCGTACGTTGCTCAGTTCACTGGAAAAGAAAATCCAAGGTGATCGATCTCTAAAGTTTGCGGAAGCTTATTTGTGAACAACACTAATATTAATATTATAACATTGATTACTTTTCAAAACAGTGAGGGGGGCTTATTTGTGAGTAGGGGGTTTATTTGCAGATAACAGAATAAATGACCAGAACCAATATTTAGGAAAATTCTATTCTAAATAACTGTGACCTTAACCTTTAAACAACCACAACGAGATTTGAATTTCTCCAAGCTATTGTCATTTGAGGCTAACATTATGTATGTTTTAACAAAATCTGCTGAAAAATATAGTTTCCAGAGTGATAACTAGGAGTGTAATGTTCATAAAACCATGCACACTCTTATAATGATTAATTCATTGGCGCCAATTGAAATTGACTTTGTATATTCTAAAGTCCGATTATAGTCTAATAGGAGACATACAATATGAAAAATTGTGTTAGTTACAAATACAAATATTTTTGTTAGCATGCCTAATTCATTTGATAAGATGAATTTTTCACAAGGAATTGAAATATTTCCAAAGGTGGCCGAAAACTCAAGAAGGGGCCGAAATCGGCAGACAGCATCACGTTATAAAAGTCGGTAATCGCCAACAGCACAGGCGGCCTTGACCTTCGGTTTCTTTGTAAACAAACGCAATCTATAACGTATCAGTATTCTGCGTTCACACTGTTTCCTGAATTGGTATCAGAAAATTCTGAGAAAATGATATTTCTGTAAGGGGGCCGAATATACCCGTAGACGCTCTAGTGTTATTGCAATATAAAATTAGTCCCAATAGGGCCATTCAGACTGACGTCACACTGGTCAGAACAATAGATTAGGCCACGCCTACTGGTGGTCTAAATTGGCTTGGGTTTAGTATACATATAGTGAGAAAAATACAGGTAAGTTGATGACTATCGACAAAGAAATGTCAGCGAAAATTGGAAGTCATCATTGGAAAGGGAATAATCCCATCTCCATTTTGGTGTATGACATTTAAGGATCAGTCGGAAAATAAGGAAGAAATAATTAATTAAAACTTTATACAGTACAGTAATACTAAGCCAAACCACCTAAGTTAGACCACCAGTGGGCGGAGCTTAAGTGGCCATTGTGACGTCACTAATTACTGTATGAATGGGCTTATGCTGTTGCAACACCAGTCGACCTCACATTAACATGCATGCATACATATGTAAATGAAGTGACTAGATCTAGTTCCATAAACCAATTTACGCAGTGTATGTGTCTGGAACTATTTGTCATTGCCAAGCTTATGGAGAAAGAAGCATGTTTACTCATCTTATCTCATTTCAACTTACACCAGGAACTAATTGTTCCGTATACTCAGGTCTCGAGTTGATCCGCAACACCCAACACCCTCCCCACCCAATTCAATGAGAAAACAAGATTGATAGGCTACTCAGTACTGCAGAAACAATTGATTAACACTGTTACTGAGTGTCACTGTATTTAAGAGTTTCAATATTAGTGATAATGCTGAAAATTTCTGTTACATTGTCAGTATTAGATAGAAAGGGACATGTGGTACCAAATCGAACCGGGGCACAATTTGACAGCACACCGCCACACGGGCCTCGCTTCACTTAAATCAAAGTACTGAAGTACTGAAGGGGGGTCGGACTGAAGAATTGTTAGTTGCTATTTTTAGCTCACCTGGCCCGAAGGGCCGGTGAGCTTATGTCATGGCGCGGCGTCCGTCGTCTGTCCGTCCGCTCTTACAGAGCATACATTGTGGGGTATTTCTTCTGTGGTAATGTGCATTGTGGGGTATTTTTCACATGTGGGGTCGACCCCACAAGCAAAAGTTGTATTTCGGTCTAATTTGACGCTGTGGGGTTGCTGGTTAAATAAAAAAAAGCGACCACAGAATGTTTTGTCCATTATAACGGACAATGTCCATCGCTGACAAGGTGGTTGGTGACGGACAAGGTGGTTGGTGACGGACAACACCGTGAATTGAGCATAATTTTCCGAATAAAATATCTTTGATGATTCCCGAGGCCTTCCGAATACAACAAGACTTTACGTTATTTGGTCATCTCTCGACATTGATTCGGTCCGCCATTTTGGATGGGTCACCCCTTCAGTCAAAGAAGGTAAGTTTTCTTATTTGTATTGACAGCGTGTGACAAATAGATGGAAAAGTGTTATTAGAATTTTCGTAAACATCCTTAGTTTTAACATATTGGAGGGAAAATGTTGTATTTCGTGTATTTATCTGGAGCAAACTCTTTGTCCTTGTATGTGGGGTAGATTGATAGCCCAGTCTGGTCGCCATTTTGTACACTCAGTAAACAACAACGTTATTAAATGAAATTGAACAGATGTACAAAACAACAAAATTCCGTATTTAGATGTTATTGATAAGGTTTGGAGTGCGAGATTACTTGTTACGAGATTATTTGTAAGCCTACTTTTGTTTTGAAGGATACGGGGAAACTGACACGTGATCGGCATAAATAAAAGCAATATCATTTTGATAATTGAATTGATAGCTTGAATATTATTTTATTGAAAGTGGAAATTGGATTTGCTATATCTTTTCATTTAATTGGCGCTTTTACAAGTGCGGGAAGCTATCATCGAAAAGGAACAAAATGGCGGACGTGTTTTCCGTGCTCATATTGACTGCTCTACTTATTATCGCGTGTGTCCTCGTCGTTATTATGCTTACAGTGTGTGCTTTATATAGAAATTGGTCCTACCTATTTCACAGATGGAATGCAGATCTTTCTTGATTGAAATTCTGGAACTGAAAACGAAAAATTAGTCTTGTTGTAAGAGTGCAAATGTTAATGTAATTGTTGTCGGCATGCCATCGATATATAGTCAAAATTTGCAGATTTTGTCACAATTTGATATTTACTTAATATTTAATTTGTTTCTTTGAAGAATACATCTCCATGTACCGTTTTGCTAATTTTAGGAACTAACTAAAATATGGCCAGTAGAAAGGGAACATATGCATGGGCCCAGTTACCCGGGATGCCACCATCCTTCATGTGGCCAGTTAGGGTAGAGGGTACTGTTATTGCAGAGGGTAGAGGGTACTGCAAAACGGAAGTATACTGCAGGGCAGACGATGCTGTGTAAGTATACATTTATCATATATGCATCATTACCCTCATTTCAACTCTTACACTTATGCACATGTTAAATATGAAATGAAAGAAAATAAACTGATATGCAAAATATTTATCAGTCACATATAATTGTAGTGTTGTTCCGATTTATCAACTTATTCAATGTCTAGTCGTTTCTAGCCAGATTATTCAATCTAAGTTTATCATGATCGATTACAGTTTGACTAACATTTACAATATATAATGATACAAATTGTGTGGGTCACGACAGGTCAAGACAGGTGTTTCTTGCCAAGGAAGCTTAAAGCTAGCGTTTTATTGGGGAAACAATTTAAATGAAACAGAGCACTTAGACAATAACTAATACATCTTCATTTTCCGATGAAAATGTGTGAAAGATGATCCCGCTACGATATCAGGAAATAAAAGTGATTTTCCGGTAAACAAAAGAGAAAGTAGATTGGTAATTTCGAATTCATAGATAAGTAAATAAAATGAAATCTATACTCTGAGTAATGTAAACTTCAGCTCATGATCGATCATTAGTTGATCATTAGTTGATCATCAGTCACTTGCTTGGAAGTGATGATAGATCATGAAAATGCAACCTATTCCCAACACTATGTAATTGTAGTCTATGGATTACAAATTTTAAAAACATCAAGTTGAAGAGAAACATACATAAACACAATTTTATAAGATTCTTTTGATGATGCACTGGCCAGGTCAAAATTTTGGCATGGTCACTAATTAACCTCCAACTGCATGTTTATATTTTATTTACAATAGATATTTATTCCTTTTTGGTTTTGGATAATTTTGGGTATAAACGTTCCTTAAATATTTAAGATAATGATATGAAGATTTTACATAACATTTATTTAACATTTTTTTTTGGATTTCGATATGGCTTCTGCCATGTGCTGTAATATGTGTGTTTAATTTTTTTCTTGGTTACTTTTTTTGCCTCATCAGATTTCTTGCTAAGAAGCTGGAAAGCTTTCGGCCTAGAGCCGACATTTGGAAGGCCAAAGGAGAAAGTAATACTTGTTGATTTTTGTTTTCTTGCATGAACAGTTGTTGGGTTTTTTTTTAAATAAGGGTGTAAAATATGTTATCAACGCAAGCCCAGTGGATATTAAAAAAAAGAACCACATATTTGATTGTGTTATATGGATGTACCCCTTTGTATACATCAAAGTTAATTATTGAACAGAAAACTTCCTATCCAATCCATTGATCAAACTTTTGATTTGCAAAATATGATAATAATGCATATTAGTAAAGATTAAAAATCCCATTTTATCAACTACAAAAATCTCCTGAGTTTCCTGATTACCAAGACTCAGCTATACAGGATTGTTTTGTTATAAATACTAAATTTTACACCCTTTGTTGTTTTATTGTATCAATTTTGCTCAGTTTTACAACAGGTACCTGGAATTAATCAATGCTGATGAAAGCAGATTTAGTTTTCTGCCATGCCCAATATACACCTAATTATTATGTTTTATTAATATGTTGAATATCACTTGCTAGCATGAATATTCAGTTATTATGTTGAGACAAATGGAATATTAATGTTGTATTCTTCATTGGTTTATCTTGAGTAAGGTAATTTGAGGTCAAATTATATATGGAAAATGTCAACAGTTTAATATGTGCAAAAATTCCAGAGTGAGGCAAGTCTGCTTTTTTATTCGTGAGCCTCTTGTTTATTAGAACTGTTCAGTTTTTATCGTTTTAAGAGAAATACAGAGGATTTTACTCAACTGTTAACAAAATGTTTACTGTTTAATTTCTCTTTCAAGTTTCGAAAAACCTCTTAAGGTTTATGATTTAGTTTTTATTTCAACATTCAGTGATTTTTAGTGCGAGTGTACTCGTACTATTATTTTCCTTGTCGGGTGTAAGAGTCTGTGTACATCCGCTATGCGCAGATTTCAACTGCGCACACGATGCCGCAAGTCAGTGTCTTATAGTGTTTAATAGATTTCGCCATGATTAAGTGACACCAAACTTTCAAAAACATATATTAAGATATACTTGTCAGCGATAATCTACTATAAATTAACAACAATGACATTACACAGTGCTAAACGCATTTGATTTGTGTAAACTTCAAGCGGCGTATCATACAAACTCTTGCATCGGTCACAATATTCTAAGCATCTGATCAAGTTTGGAAACTTCCGGAACAATACAATGCAGGTTTATATAAGTCAATAAAAGAAAGTGACGAAATGGATACCTTTTAGTACCGGCCACATATTTAATTTATTTCACATCATCCTAGGTGTACATTGCACTACGCTTACTAAACCCTGTGACCATAGACTGCATTTGCTGCAGTCATTAATTTAAATAATAGTTGAGCGTTCGCCCCTGTGAGGAAGGCTCTGGGTTCTGTCCCCTGGCCGAGACACACCAAAGTCTATAAAAGTGGTAGTTACTTCTCCTGCTTAGCGTTCAGCATACAGGGAGTGGGACGACTGGTTCGCCCGTTGTCAGTATAATGTGACCGGGTGGGGTGTGTTGCTTGGTGTCTTCGGCGGCATGCTTCAGTGATATAGCACTATAAAAAGGGCAACAGTTCCACTATACAAGAAGACACAACACGAACATACCGCAGTCTCCCAGTACACTCACCTCGCACAACATACACGCAACAGACCGCATACATGGGAGGCCGTCCTTACATGACCATAGCTGTTAATAGGACGTTAATAAATCAAACAAACAAACAAATAAATAATAGTTACATCAATGCTTATAATTTTTTTTTTAGACTTTATATATACATATAGCTACTTGATAACTTAAAATACATTTAATCATACGGTTATTCCATCAATTCTGCTTGGATTCACACAAAATGTATTTTCTTCAGTAGTACATGTGTATTTTCATGTAATTTCAGAGGCCCTCCGAAAGAAGCCAGAGACATTCAGAATTTGGCATGATGATTTACTTTGGGTGGAAGAAAATGGTAATTAAGTAGATGTTACTTCTTAATGAAATTTATAAAATAGAACCATAAATATGAGTAGTGGCATTTACCGAAATATATGGACTCTATCAGATATCACATCTTAACAATTATGGATGACATCTTTTAGAGTATGAATTGTGTTTTCTTATGAATACAACTATAACCATATGTTCAAAGATTTATCATTATCAGTGTATAACTTTATAGCTATAGAATAGCTTTGTATATCGTTGAGTTTATGAAGGGGCTGATGTTAATGGGGCAACTGAAAATTATGTAACCATGCATGGTATGGTATATATATATATATATAGATATGGCCAAGCCTGGTTACGTGATAATGTAGGTATAATGATAATGGAGTCTGTAAAATTCAACATAACACAGCTTCTCTGGGGTTACCTAAGTTACAGGTGCACCATCATTATTATACCCTCATAACGGTAGTAAAATACAAATTTATTTATTGAATAATTTCATGTTTTAGATGCCAGGGAGTCTCGACCAAATGCCAAAAATACAATATCTGAGGTTGGACATAACTCTGAGGAAGGACACAACTCTGAGGTGGAACACAACTCTGAGGAGGGACATGATTCTGAGATGGGACACAACTCTGGGGGGACATGATTCTGAGGAGGGACACAACTCTGAAGAGGGGCATGATGCTGAGGAGGGACACATCTCTGAGGTGGGACACAACTCTGAGGAGGGACACATTTCTGAGAATGGACAAAACTCTGAAGAGAAACATGAATATGAGGAGGAACACAACTCTGGCCAAGTACACAACTCTGAGGAGGGACATGACCCTGGGCAAGGACACAACTCTGAGGTGGAACACAACTCTGAGAAGGGACACAACTCTGAAGAGAAACATGACTCTGAGGAGGAACATAACTCTGAGGTGGAACATGATTCTGAAGAAGGACACAACTCTGAGGTGGGACACAACTCTGAGGAGGGACATGATTCTGAGATGGGACACAACTCTCGGGGGGGGGACATGATTCTGAGGTTGGACACAACTCTGAAGAGGGACATGATGCTGAGGAGGGACACATTTCTGAGAAGGGACAAAACTCTGAAGAGAAACATGACTATGAGGAGGAACACAACTCTGATGTGGAACATGATTCTAAAGAAGGACACAACTCTGACCAAGTACACAACTCTGAGGAGGGACATGACCCTGGTCAAGGACACAACTCTGAGGTGGAACACAACTCTGAGAAGGGACACAACTCTGAAGAGAAACATGACTCTGAGGAGGAACACAACTCTGAGGTGGAACATGATTCTGAAGAAGGACACAACTCTGAGGTGGAACATAACTCTGAGAAGGGACACAACTCTGAAGACAAACATGACTCTGAAGAGGAACACAACTCTGAAGAGGAACATGCATATGACTCTGAGGAGGAATACAACTCTGAAGAGGGACATGACTCTGAGGAGGGACACAACTTTGAAGAGGAACATGAAACTGAGGAGGGACACGACTCTGAGCAAGGACATAACTCTGAAGAAAAACATCACTCTGAGGACGAACACAACTCTGAAGAGGAAAACAACTCTGAAGAGGAACATGCATATGACTCTGAGGAGGAATACAACTCTATGGAGGGACACAACTCTGAAGAGGAACATGACTCTGAGGGGGAACACAACTCTGAAGAGGAACATGACTCTAATAAGGGACACAACTCTGAAGGACACACCTGTCGGGAGGAATACATATTTAAGGACACCAATCCAAGGGACACCATGTCTGAAAATGCTTGTATAATTCCAGATTCAGAATCAGATGATTCTGATATATCTGATGTTTTTCCCATCCTAAATGCTAAAAGAAGGAAGATAGAATTTCATGACACCGATGATCTACAAAAGGATAACGCCAAGGATATCGCAAGAGACATTACTGATCCTGCATTTTTTGTTGCACTCGTTAAAAAAAATGTTTGCAATTCTAAAAGAGTGTATGACGCAAAACACCCATGTTCTTTCTGTGACAAAGTCGTCTCAAATTTTTCTCACCATATATTTATTAAATCTCATGAGCAAGACGAAGAAGTAAAGCTGATAAAAGAAGAAGAAGATGAAAAAAAAAGGAAAAAGCTAATCACCAAGCTTCGGCTCAAAGCTGCCCATGATCACAATTTGGCTGTCCTTAAAGCCAAAAAAGGAGAGATATATCTATTGCGAAGGTCAAGCTCTCTCGGGGATATGGAGGAAGATAAAGAAACTGATGAGGAAGATGATGATTTAAAGCAAACTGTGGACATAGGGAAGTATGGCCCATGTCCAAAGTGCTTTGGATGGATTTTGCAAAAGTCTGTTAAGCTTCACATGAAAACCTGTAGTTCAGACCTTCCTTTGACTGGTACAAAGAGCTCTTTGATTCTCCAATCTGACATCTTACTAGGAAAAATACCAGAAGGTGCCTCACAGGCTTTAACCACAGAGGTTTTTCCAATCATGCAAGTTGATAATGTCTCTGATGTTGCAAAGAAAGATGATCTTATTATTAATTTAGGAAACCAGTGGATGATGCGAAACCGAGGGAATCCGATAATGCGGAAATACTACACAAGTTCCTCAATGAGGCTTTCTGCAAAAATGAAGCTGCAATGTCAGGCTTTGACAAAAAACTCCACAGGAACTCTTGATGATTTCTTCAAGCCAAGCTGCTTTGATGACATAGTACAAGCATCTTTAAATTGCTGCAATGTTGACGAGTTGGACGAGGAAAATTTAAATGCCCCAAGTAATGCAATAAAACTAGGACATGACATCAAGAGAATGTTGTCTGCAAAATTGGCCAAATCAATTAGGAATGGCAATGACTTGAAGATGAAACAAGCAGAAGAGTTCAGGAAGTTAATGGAAATAGAGTGGGGGTTGCGTGTAGCAAAATTAGCCAGAACACTACTAGCAGAAAGGTCTTTCAATAGTGAACATCGTCTTCCCCTTCCAGAGGATGTAAAGAAACTGGCATCCTTTCTTCAAGAAGAAATTGAAGGTCTTCAATTGGACAACATGTCCTTCTCGAATTTTAGGAAAACTGCTATTCTCACTTTGGCACGGATTACTCTCTTTAACAGAAGGAGATGCCATGAAGTTCAAGCAATGAAGTAATTTATATTTATTATATACATATTCTATCTTTTCAAGTGTGACAGATAATTATATAAAGGGTCGATTGAAATCATGTTATGGCAGAATTTGATTTATGGTGTGGGCACATACTTGACACTTTCAATATTCTATTTATAACCAGTCCAATAGTAATGGATCTTTTTTGCAAAATTGAATTCCAAAATATTACATTTAACTCAATTTTTATTGCTTCCTTTTTGCAAATTACTACGAATCATCTGTATAGAATCTAGCTATTGCTAATTGATTGAAAAAATCTTGAATATTTATCAGTGTATTTCTATTTGACAGACTGACAGCATATGCCGCACGCAAAATGGGTATCGATTCAGTTGGTCAAGAGCTGCGAGGGGAGCTTACAAAATTTGAGAGCCACTTATTGCATAGCCAGGAAATGGTGGTCATACGTGGAAAGGTATACCATACTTTATAGTTACATTTCAATCGCTGCAACACGAAGGTAGTTTTTTGTTGGCATGAAAAAATAATTATGAAATGTAAGAGCTAATGATTGCAACAATTGTTTTGGAATTTCATTAATGAATGCATGATTATACATGATTGACTCATGTTCATACATATTAATTATAGACTTGTTGATTAATTATAGACTTGTTGATTAATTATAGACTTGTTGATTGTCCAAAAAGTAATTTAAGAATTTTGTTCAATTCAATCATTAAGATTTCTTTGAAAATCTGGACCATATATATGCTTAAAAATAGTTTTTAGGATACTTGAAACATTTTTTCCCATTTTATCAACAGACTGGTAGAGGAGTGCCGGTCATTCTTCCCCGAGATGTGAAAGAACCACTTTGTTTCCTTGCTGACTCGAATGTACGAAAGGAAGCTGGAATCCTATCAAGCAACCAATACTTGTTTGCAAATGCTGGTAAGTGAAAAATTCTCCAGACTTAAGAAATAAAAAGTAATTGGAAACAATATTTGAAAAAAACTTGTGAAATTCTGAATTTGAAAGTTTGATATGGTAACATTGGAAGTCAGATTTCAGTGGCAGTAACTCAAAGATAGTTTGTACAGTGCAATTGAGCACTGAGCTCTTTAATAATTTGTCATTTTCTATTGATATTAATAACAGAAATTATGAATTGTAGGTGCTGGTGTCTTCCGAGCGTATGATGCAATACGTGAGCTGACTCGTGATCCACGGGCAGGCTTGTCATCACCAGACCTGATAAAAACGTCTAATATGAGAAATTATATGGCCACAATGGTACAGGTATGCATGATGGGGTGTTGTTTGATATTAAATGAAAACTTTTTACTTTTGAATAGATATAATTCAAGGAGTCTTAAATTTTCTTGTTAATATGATAACTGTATTTTACTTTAAAAAAGCATCATTCTCCCATTATTACTGAAATGCATAAAATGCAGCAGTTTTACAGAATAGAGACTTTTAACCAAAATTTTTTATTTCCTAATATATTTTCTTTTCATCTTCTTAAATGCCTTCATTATTAAAAACTGTGGTTATTAACAGTTTTTTGAGTTTGGCATTTATCTTTCTAGGCCATGAGTACCGACGAATCACAGAAACAGTGGATAATAGACCACTTAGGTCACACCATGGATGTACACACTGTACATTACAGACAAACATCAGATGTGCTTGAGAGAATTGACGTGGCTAAAATTTTGCTCATTCAAGATCTTGGACTGGTGGGACAATTCCGTGGGAAACGCTTAGACGAAATACAGTTAGATGGTAAGAATTTCCAGAAAAAACTTGAAAAATGATGAAACTGTAAATTTGTGAAAGAGATGTTGGGCAAATTTGGGTCCTAGTTATGGTTGTTTGTCAATTTGGAGTAGGGTTATTGTGTAATTAATAATGATAATTTATCTTTAATTTCTTAACAGAAATTATGGGAGTCCAGGCGGATGTGGATGTAACTCCCCCATCAACATTAGATCAGCCTTTGAACAGGAAACGACCACCGGTACAAACTCCAGAATTGGATGAAGATTTCATACCGGATATCACCGAAATAGATGAGGAAGAGGAGGAATATGAGCCTATACCCAAAAAGAGAAGGATGCAAGCACATCAACCGTCAGTGAGGCAGAAGTGGACCAGTGAGGAAGAGCAGGAACTAAAAAGTTTGTTCAAGCAAAATTTTAAAGATGATAAACTGCCAGGACAAAAGCTTATCGAGTCCATGATGAGAAAAAGCAAATTGCAAAAAGGCCAAATTCATTTGCGCAAAAGGGACAATATCAAAAAGAAACTAAGCAACATGATGATCAAACTCAGGGGATCAAATCTTTGACTGTTATGACTTCTCAATAACCAAACATGGAGACTTTATGTCTGTTGGGTCGAATGGCTACCAAGTTTAGTTGAATGTATTTTTTACAATGTGTTATGAAAGTTTCTGGCATTATGAATGTGTCTGAATGACATTAAATACTGATTATTGGAAGGTATCCAATGCATATCATGTCATTATAAGTTCATTTAAGTTGTGAAACTACCTCTACTGTTATATAGGATTTTTACTTATACATGTAAATTCATTTTGAAAGTGTGTAAAGTAAAATAACCCCAAATAAAAGGGCTTTAGTATTTTACTACTTATCTCGTCTTCGACGGTAATTAACATCCAATTGAACTGAAACTTTGCCAGAAACTCTTGCGTCACTCACATTGTACGTACAAATACTGGATATTTTCGGGTTAAAGTCCACTTTAACTGTCAATTTGTCAAAAAAAAACTTCCAACATTTAATTTACCTAAGCAAGAGTGGCAAAGCATGATTACGTGTAATACTTGTTTTTCAGTCATCTGTTTTGTCCACCATGTGTTAACTTTTCATATTTTGAACTTCTTCTCCAGTTCTAACCGTGGAATCTAGCTGAAAGTTGCATAAATGATCCTGATATGGTCCCGACCGAGTGTTGTTATTTTTCGGGTCTATCTGATATCCAAGATGGTCGCCACAGTCGCCATCTTGAAAACACATTTTGAACTTCTTTTCAAGTACTATAGATGCGATTTGGCTGAAACTAAAATGATCCTGATAGGATCTTGAAAAAGTGTTGTTACATCTTTTGTTGATCCTAAATCGAGATGGCTACCATTATACCACCTAAATTAGTTTCCTATAAGACTATTTCCATAGTAGTCAGTTGACCTTTAAGGTCCCTAGAACTTTTGTTATACCAGATATCTTGATTAAATTCATCAGCATTCTAACAATGTATTGTAAGATAAGTTTTCAAAACAACTTTTGTCAATCTAAACATATTGGATAGAATTAAAATGTTAACCATCTTACTTTATGTTGTTATGTATTGGAAATTAAGCCCATCAACTGTAAGACAGTTTTCTTGTTGGGCAATGACAAATGGGTTTTACTCATTCCACTAAACTGGAATATCTTGGTGTTACGAATTTTGGGTTTTTCTGTTATGATGAATTCTGATCTTTTTTATGATTGAAACACAGAAGATTTGTTTTTGGATCTTGCTTTTTGACCAACCCATTTTCTCAAAATGCTCAAAATATTGTCGCCTCCCTATTTGATTTTTAATGAAAAAATGAAAACAAAACAAAAACACAGATACAAAAAATTTGTTATTATCACGGAAATTAAAATCGTACGAGACAGAAAGGTGAGCAGCCATAATATCTGGCGTTAGTAAAGTAATACAGATGCGGCCATGAATTGATTGATTAAAATTTTTTCAGTCAAGTTTTGTACCAAATAACCAAAATATATACCAATTTGAGGTTATATTTACATTGAAGCTGCAGTTACCTGCTTTTACAAAGCACTGAAGTGGAGAAGCATACATCAAAGGAATGGGGAAATAACTAAGCATACCTTTGAATCGGTTTGGTATATGTGTAATATGAAACTTAGTAAGGACTAAGCAGGGTAATTGTCCAAAGCATTGTGGGGGGTTTAAGGAACCTACCAAAATTTGACATTGTGGGGTCTGGTTATACATAAACTTGTGAGTTGTCTTATCCATTGCATTGTGAGGTTGTTGTCCAAGGCATTGTGGGGTATTTTAAGGAAACTACCAAAGTTTGACATTGTGGGGTCTGTTTATATACATAAACTTGTGGGTTGTCTTGTCCATAGCATTGTGAGGTTGTTGTCCAAGGCATTGTGGGGTATTTTGAGGAAGTTACCAAAGTTTGACATTGTGGGGTCTGTTTGTGAGCTGTCTTATCCATTGCATTGTGAGGTTGTTGTCCAAGGCATTGTGGGGTATTTTAAGGAACCTACCAAAATTTGACATTGTGGGGTCTGGTTTTACATAAACTTGTGAGTTGTCTTATCCATTGCATTGTGAGGTTGTTGTCCAAGGCATTGTGGGGTATTTTAAGGAAACTACCAAAGTTTGACATTGTGGGGTCTGTTTATACATAAACTTGTGGGTTGTCTTGTCCATAACATTGTGAGGTTGTTGTCCAAGGCATTGTGGGGTATTTTGAGGAAGTTACCAAAGTTTGACATTGTGGGGTCTGTTTGTGAGCTGTCTTGTCCATAACGTTGTGAGGTTGTTGTCCAAGGCATTGTGGGGCATTTTGAGGAAGTTACCAAAGTTTGACATTGTGGGGTCTGTTTATATACATAAACGTGTGGGTTGTCTTGTCCATAACGTTGTGAGGTTGTTGTCCAAGGCATTGTGGGGTATTTTGAGGAAGTTACCAAAGTTTGACATTGTGGGGTCTGTTTATATACATAAACCTGTGGGTTGTCTTGTCCATAACGTTGTGAGGGTGTTGTCCAAGGCATCGTGGGGTATTTTGTGCTAAGGACTACATAGTGGGGTGGTATGTCCATTTCACTGTGGGGCAGCATTCTTTATAATATTGTGGGGTTGTTGTCCGTAGCCTTGTGGGGTATTTTATGCTAAGGGCTACATAGTGGGGTGGTATGTCCATTTCACTGTGGGGCAGCATTCTTTATAACATTGTGGGGTTGTTGTCCTAGCATTGTGGGGTATTTTATGCTAAGGACTACATAGTGGGGTGGTATGTCCATTTCATTGTGGGGTAGCATTCTTTATAACATTGTGGGGTTGTTGGCTACCCCAAAATGTAGCTCTTGTCTGAATTCCTAATGCTTCCCCACAATGTCGATTTTAGCAGCATTGAAACCCCATAATGAATGTCCGAACTGACCACCCCATTATGTAACCCTCGTCTGTACGTCCGTTAATAATTCTTGTTACCGCTATTCCTCAGAAAGTGCTGAAAGGATCTTTCTCAAATTTCATATGTAGGTTTCCCTAGGACCCTAGTTGTGCATATTGCATTTTTGGACCGATCGGTCAACAAGATGGCCGACAGTCGGCCATCTTGGATTTTGATAGTTGAAGTTTGTTACCGCTATTTCTCAAAAAGTGCAGAAGGGATTTCTCTCAAATTCCATATACAGGTTCCCCTAGGACTCTAGTTGTGCATATTGCATTTTGGGACCAATCGGTGAACAAGATGGCCGACAGGCGGCCATCTTGGATTTTGATAGTTGAAGTTTGTTACCGCTATTTCTCAAAAAGTGCAAAGATTCGGTAAAGCGGGCCTTTACTAGCCAAAACGATAAGAATCTGCATTTAGACTCATTCCATTCGCCCCACAAGATTATAAATTATTGACGAGTTCAAAAATAGATGACCAGTTTTACTATGATAAAGTTCTGCCTATGGGATGTTCATCCCTGCGTCTCTTGAGCTTTTAGTACGCCGTACATTGGCATTGCTGAAAATTAAATTTCAGGTTCTGGGATCGTTCATATCTTAGATGACTTTTTATTGATAGCGCCAACCCTTAGCTCAAATCCCAAAAGACCTAGATCAATTCTTCAATTTTGTCCCAGTTGTTCTTAAAAAATACCCAATCGAACAAAAGTAAAAACAGCTGAACCCCCATGCTACAAACACTAACGTTTTAGGAATAGAACTAGATAGTGACTTGATGGTAGCGAGACTCCCCCCCCCCCCCCCCCTCCCCCCCCTCCCCCCATATGGATAAGCTTTTAAAGCTAGAGATTTTATAAGCAACCATTTTAAGTCGTAAGAAAGCACTCTTCGTGAGTACAATCTCTTATTGGCTTGCTAAACCTTTGCTTGATAAGGTTATATGCACCGGGTCGATATTTTTTTTACGGTCGTCTAATTAATTTAACATGTGGAGTTCAACAACCTCATCATTATGTTAGTCAAACGCGACAGGCAAAGCTGATCTCAGAACATGGCAGTTTTCTTTAAATTCCTTCAATGGGGTTTCGATTTCTTGGGCTGACAGATGCGTGTTGCTATCAACACTTTCATTTTTTTACCCGATGCCAAGCAATCTAGGTGTTCGGTGGCTACATTCAACAACGCTTGGTTGTTTCGGTTCCTGGCCAAAAGAATTTTTATTGTATCATATTACAATAAAAGAGTCTTTGCTATTTGTTTTAGCTATTGAAAGTTTGGGGACTGCTTTGAAAAATCAAATGTGTAATTTTACATTGCTGACAATATGGCGAATATGGCGTAGTTGAGATCATAATAAACAAAAACCAGCAAGACCTTACGCTAATGAAATAACTCCGCCGTTTTGTTTGTAGCATCTTTGCGTGAATAAACATTCTCTTTAAAAGCCCAACACATCCAGGTAAACATAACATTTTAGCAGACCACTGTCTCGTTTACAGGTGGGAACTTATTCCGGCAGCAAACACCCTCCGCATGGACTCGGCATCCAACGCACTGTTCCCGATCGCCTTTATGTCATTTTGAATGCAGTCATGGTTTTACCTATTGACACAGCTGCTTCCCCTCAAAACTCAAACGTACTTACCTCAAGGCATACCAGTTGTTTCCACACTTCCTGAATGTCTATTTAATTTTGACCAGAATTTATTCCAACTAACTCTGGTACTTTAGCATATTTGTCAACTCATTTATATCAATTGCAAATATCATCCTCATCCATCATACCTATGTAGCAGCAATAGCGTAATTGAATAAATTAGCAGGATATCCGGCATCCGTCAAACAATCTTTTTGATAAAAAAAAATTACTGGCATCCGTGCACAAAAATGTATCTCCGTACTGATGGTCGCTTACCCATCACCACCTGCAATATTGCACAAACTTGTTGCTTCCTCTGCCGTCTGTATGTCAAATCCGCTTATCAAAATAAGTTTACTGAAAAGCAATGTTATTCTATTAGCTTTTCACGGTTTTTTACTGTTGGGAGTTAGCGTATGAACAAATCAGCGTACCCATGTATTGCAATATCATGATGGGCCATTATAACATAGCGCCACGTCACACTATCATTGACAATGTGAATACCCGAGTACAGCCACCCTGCCCAGTTGTTGCTTTTGCATCCAATACTTGTCTAACGAGTTCCGTTGGCTGGTCCTCTTTTTGCTTTCCTAATGAACACACAGCGTTAACCTACAATTATTTTTAGTACTTTTTTACAACAGCACTAAAAAATGGGCTGGCTTAGCTCAACCTCCATATTCTACACACAGCTTTCGTATTGGTGCAGCTAGTTTACGCATGCAATCACAAGGAGTTGGATGGATGAAGACATAACAACAAATGGGCAGGTGCACTTAATGCTATTTTAAGCGATATATTCGGCTGCCGACTTAATTAGACATATGACTTTCCTCAATTGATCATAGCTCGGGGCCCAAATTTAGGCGTCGAGGGAGTATTTGAGAACTTCGCGATTTTCTGCTATGTCTCAGTAAATTGCTTATTTACCATGTCATTGTTTGTATTTATAATGTTTCATGCTTCTGGCATTAAGGTCGAGAGCATTGAGAATTTTCCCGGATTTTTCTGGCTAGTCTCAGTAAATGCTTATTTACCATGCATTGTTTGTATTTTATAAACATGATACATGCTCTGCGCACTAGGGTTCGAGAGCATTTGAGAACTTTCCGCGGATTTTCTGCTGTGTCTCAGTAAATGCTTATTTACCATGCATTATTATGTATTGTTATAAGGATTCATCTCTGGGCATAGGGATCGAGATATTGGAAATTCTTTTCTTGAAGTTGGTGCTTTTATTTCCTCAAATGTTCACACGTGTTACAGCTTTTTGGTAAGGCTACCCATGCTACTGGGCATAGCGGGTCGAGAGTTATATTAGCATATTGGTTCATAACTATGTTTCAAAACTATATACGCAATTCTCAGGCAAATGTTATTTCACATCGGTTAGCATTATGATGACACGCTATAAGGGCACTTGTATTAGTCAAGCCCTTCCCTAGCAGTTACAAATGCAAGTTTATGTTCAATTTAGCATTTGTAGAGGTGTGTATCTCTTGTTTTTACTGTTTTTCTTAAACATATAAGGTTTAATTACTTCCCAATGTAGGTCATCTGGTTAACCTTATATATAATAATCAGCTTATCAAAAAGTTAATACTGGAGTGTGTTATGTATGTTATAACCACTAGGTAGCTAGTATTTCATAGTTGTAAGGATACACTGTATGTTAGAGTAGTTATACAAAGATACAGTGTAAGTTACAGTATTATACAAAGACACAGTGTAAGTTAATAGTAGTATATACAAAAGACTTACAGTGTTATGTTAACTAGTATACAAAGATTACAGTGGTATGTTAAGTAGTATACAAAAGCATCTATACAGTGTATGTTAAGTAGTTATACAAAGATACAGTGTAATTAAGTAGTATATACAAGATACAGGTAAGTTAAGTAGTTATACAAAGATACAGTGTAACTTAAGTAGTATACAAAGATACAGTGTAAGTTAATAGTTATACAAAGATACAGTCCTGTAAAGTTAAGTAAAGTTTATACAAAAAGATACAGTGTAAGTTAAGTAGTTATACAAAACTACAGTGTAAGTTAAGCATTTTTCTTTTCATGTCGTTCTCTTTATGTTCACTTGAACTGCTCATAATTTAGTTTGTGTTTAAGAAAATTTCCTATAATTTGGGATTATGTATGACACTAAATACATGTAGTTATGAGATAAGGGAAGATACTCCTATAGCTTTCTTTTTATCAGAAAATTCACTATAAAAGGTCATACACTCTAAATTAATTCTAGGTTACTAGCAACCTTTCTAGAACTATAATTCAGTATAAAACAAATTTGTTGTAAAACATGTTGATTTTAAGTTACGAGAATTCTCAGAATGATCTATTTCCAAGAAAGTTATGTGTGTTTTATTTGTTTTACTGCATTTTAAGTTCCCCAGATATTCTTAGAGTAGAAGTTCTCCCAAATACTTCTTGATTAGGGTTTTTAGCCACCTATAGTAGCTACTTGCCACGCTGTCAAAGGGCATAATCAGACAGACTTAATGAGACCTGTAAATTAAACATATCGCAAGAATTGCTACAAGCGCCAATATAAGATTCAGTTGGAACGAGTATGTATATTTTGTGACTTTTCTGTGGATTTATTACAGACAGATCACCTTTATGTGTGGAATTCTATTCATATTTGCCTGAAAACTTTACAATCAATCTTGTGGACATCATTATTCGCTCGTGGATTTTATGATATTGTTAATTTGAAACCTTGAAGGATCTAAGATTAATACCAGGACTTACGCATACAGATAAGTAACCTTAAATCATCGTATACTCTTGACACCACCAATACTTAAGCTATTTGAAAAACCATCTCTTTATAATATGAATATATAATTAAATTGTGTTTTGAATTTAGCTGCTTGGTTTCTCATTTCGTTATTTCGTTAATGTAACAGAAAATTGGGGCTCTCGTCAAGGGATCCCGATATTCCCAATTTTGTGAAATCTAAACTTGAAAAATTAATTAAGAAATTTTCAAATTTGTGTAAAACTTGGAGTTTACATTTGAAACCCAAACCAAGCCTAGATTAACCCATGACTACTATGCAGGGTAGAACAGTTGTTAAAGCGCCATCCCCTGGGAAGTTCTTTTGCAAAAAGTTAATAAGAAGCGATTTAACTGTTATGATTAAACATCTTAGGCCTAGCTTATCAAAAACAATTTGAGGAAAGCTGAAATTCTGAATGTAATTATAAGAAGTATTTTGTTGCACAAATGGCAAATTTGACTCTAGTGCATTTAGATAGTATTAGAGGAAAACAATCAGCTTCAGAAATTCAAAAATTAGACAAAAGCGAACGTGAAACATAATATGAACAATGAAACAAATGAGAAAGAAATGAGTGAGAAAGAGAAATAGAAAAGGAGTTAAGAGAAAAAGAATTGAAAGTAAAATTAAAAGAAAAAGAGATCGCAGAGAGATCAGATGTCTAGAACTAGAGGAAGCCAGAAAATCAAGCTTGAAACCAGAACTAGAATTAAAGAATTAGAGCTACCTTCTTCAAGACGTTCAAGGTAATCCAACTTTTAGGGGTTTACAAGCAGAAACAGAAGTTTGTGATGTCAGTAGAAATATTAGGTTTAGTTCCTCCTTTTCAAAGGAGAAAGAAGTTGACCAAGTATTTTCTGCATTTTTGAGAAAATAGCTGATATATGAAATGGCCGAAGATAAGCTACAATGCTTCTCAAAGTGTCTTGATGGTGTAAGCTAGAGCATATTTTATTCTTCTTTATCTGTAGATGAGATTTCAAATTATCCAAATAGTTCAAGAAAGCTATTTTGAGAGCTTATGACTTATTCCTGAGGCTTACCGCCAGAAATTTCGAAACTCGAGAAAGAGAGCTTGAACAAACTATGTAGAATTTGCCAGAAGAAAAGGAACAAATTGTTTAATAGGTGTTGGATTCTAAAGAAATTGATGAGGATTTTCGGGTAAATTGACGGCAATGTTGTGATAGAGGAGTTTAAACGTTGTTCACCACAAACATAAAAAACGTCATTTAGATGTATGAGAAAAGTTGAAACACTTAGTGAAGCCAGCTACAATGGCTGTATGATACGCTCTCACCCACAAAGGCTCATTTGGTTAAAAACAGTTCTCAAGACAAAAAACAGTACACAGGTACTAGTAAATTCTTTGAGTCAGCCTAGGAACCCAACCTAGTGGCCCTTCCAACGCAACCCTAAATTAGGTTGATAAAACTAAGTTCTGCTCTAAAACAGATGAATAGGGTAGAGGTGGGGTTCTCCTTCTTGTTCCTGCTTTGTAATTACTGCAAGAGAGTAGGGCATGTTATGTCTGAATGTTATCTCTCGCACGTAAGGAGCAAAGCGTAAACAGTCAGTCCTTCTGTGTAGCTATGTCAAAGCCTAGTCAGGAAACTTAGTGATATTGTGGAGATCTAAAGTTGTCTGTTGAAATTAAGAGCTCAGAGTCTATAAATGTTCTTGAGAAGTACTCTCCCTTCATTTTCTGAGGTTTTGTTTCACTTACAGTCGATAATTACCAACTTGAAAACCTGTGAAGATTTTGCGAGATACTGGGGCTTCTCATTCTTTGAATTAGATGCCGTAGTGCCCTTTTCTGAGGAGACCTCATGTGTAGTAGTGTATTGCATCAAGGTGTAAGAGTTAGCGTTTTGTTAATGTGCCTCTCCATCTGCTTTATTTAAAGCCAGGAACTGAGTTAAATGGGCCTTCACCATGTTAGACCGGAACTTTCCCATAGAGGGCGTGTTCGCTTCATTTTAGCCAATGACTTGGCTTGGAAGAGAAAGTTAGGGTAATTCCCTTAGTGTCCCCAGAATCCCTGATAAAAAACAGATGGATGCTGAGAGTACTATTCAACAGGAAAATCCTGCGTATTTCCCCTTCTTGTGCCCTGTAACGCCGCTTCAATGAGTAGGAAGGTTCTGATGTTGCAGTTAGTTGAGATCATTATAGTCCAGGTTAGCGTGAACTTTATGCGCTCATATATATAGAGATGTCAGGAGCAAGTGTGATCTTTGAGCAATCCTGGTATACTTGATAGTGATAGAGTTGTTTCCTAACAAGTGTACTTTTCTTTGTCTGACATGATGAGATTAAATCATCTTTGTCTAGAGAGGAGCTTATAGTAGAACAGAGAAAGATCCTGAAATCTCATTATTGTGTAATCGGCTTTGAGTGGTGAGAGGCTGAGAAAGTCCCGTGTTTTACTTCCGTAAAGTCAGCGTGTGTTGATGCGCAAGTGGCGTCCCCCTGATGTGTCTCCCGAGGAAGCACTGAAGGTTGTCAATCAAATAGTTGTTCCGCCGAGGTTATAGGCAAGATTATTCAGGTTTGTCTCATGATGTACCTATGGCAGGGCATTTAGGTGTGACCAAGACTTATAACAGGATCTTAGATCACTTCTTTGGCCCAAGTTGAAACGGATGTGGCTGATTTTTTGTAGGTTTGTCATACTTGTCAGGTGGTAGGGAAACCTAATCAGAAAATCCCTGTGGCACCTTTGCACCCCATTCCAGCATTTGAGGAACCATTTAGTAGAGTCATTATAGACTGTGTAGGTCCTCTCACCAAAACTAAGTCTGGGAATGAGTATCTTTTAAACTATTATGTGTGCTTCCACACGCTTTCCTGAAGCCATTCCACTCAGAAATATAAGGCCCCTAACATAGTCAAGGCTTGGTCAATTTCTTTACACTGGTGGTCTTCCAAAAGCTGTTCCAATCGGACCAAGGTTCGAATTTCATGTCTGGTATTTTTCAACAAGTCATGTACCAGCTCCAGATCAAGCAGTATAAGTCTAGTGCTTATCATCCAGAGTCTCAGGGTGCGTTAGAACGTTTTCATCAGACATTGAAGAATATGATGAGATCTTATTGTTTTGAAAACAAAAGAGATTGGGACGAAGGCATAACACATGTTGTTGTTTGGCGTTAGAGAATCTGTACAAGAATCTCTTGGCTTCAGTCCCTTTGAACTGTGTTGGACATACTGTACGTGGTCCTTTGAAAATTTTGAAAGACAAAATTTTGGACGAAGATTCTAAAGTGAATCTCTTAGAGTATGTGTCTAACTTTAAGCAAAGGTTGACAAGGGCATTGAACTGGCAAAAGAAAATTTGGCCGTTACTTCAAACCCAAAATGAAAACATGGTATGATAAAGATGCCCGTGCAAGAAAGTTTTGATCCAGGTGACAAAATTTGGCCTCTATTACCAATACCGGGTCAGCCTTTGCAAGCTAGATATTTTGGACCTTATGTTGTTGAGGAAAAAGGTCGATGATGTTAACTACATTGTACAAACTCCAGGGAGGCCCACAGAAAACTCAATTATGTCATGTTAATATGCTTAAGATAATGCTTATGTAGATAGAGAAGAGAGCAAGACATCTCAACCTATTGCTACTTTGGCCTCTGTACCATCAAAAAGTGAAAGTACAGCTGATATTTGTAAATTAGACTTAATGGTGGTGTTACAAGATGTAGGTTTAGACTGTGGTGTTAAGTTATGGAACATCAGATGTGCTCGCGAACTTGGACAAAGAACTATGTCATCTATCGGAAAAGGAACGCAATGAACTGAAAGATTTGATACTTGAGTATAAACATATTTCCGGATACACCAGGCAAAACAGATGCTATCTATCATGACGTGGATGTAGGTGATGCGCCACCTGTCAAGCAACATCCTTACCGTTGTCAACCCTTTAAAAAGAACATTTAAAGAAAGAAATTCAATACATGTTGGACAATGAATTATTGAACCAAGCAAAAGTGAATGGAGCTCTCCATGTGTTCTGGTACCAAAGCCAAACAAGACATACCGGTTCTGTACTGACTTCAGAAAAGTTAAACTCTGTCAGTAAAACAGACTCTTATCCAATTCCAAGGATTGACTCGTGTATTGACAAAGTTGGCAAAGCCAAGTACGTAAGCAAGTTTGACCTGTTGAAAAGGATATTGGCAGGTGCCATTAACAGAAAGAGCCAAAAGAAGTGTCTGCATTTGTAACTTCAAAAGTTTGTACCAGTACAAAGTTATGCCGTTTGGTATGAAGAATGCCCCGGCAACATTTCAACGTCTTCTTAACAGCGTGATATCAGACCTGGAAGGCTGCGATGGATACATTGATGACGTTCATCAACTACCACGACACGTGGGAAGACCATCTACGCGGGATTCGTGAATTCTTCGAAAGACTTCACTACCATGAAATTGACTGTAAACTTATTGGAATGTGAATTTTTGTCATGCAACTGTTGAATTTTAGGCCATGTTGTAGGACAGGGGCAGGTTAAACCTGTTCAGGCCAAAGTAAGAATCAATTATAGATTTTCCATCTCCTGGAAGCAAGAGAGAGCTGATGAGATTTCTTGGTATGGCTGGATACTACAGAAAAATTTTGTCAACATTTCTCTGTTATAGCAGCTCCACTTACTGCTTTGTTAAAGAAAAATGTCAAATTTGTTTGTCAGACGAATGTAAGTCTGCCTTTGAGAAATTGAAAGCCAACTATCAAACTCACCAGTTCTGACTGCTCCAGATTTTAATAAACAGTTTAAACTGTTGTGACGCCAGTGATGTAGGTGTTGGTTGCTGTTTTGATGCCAAGAAGGTACTGAACAAATTGACCATCCAAATTGTTACTTCTCGAAAAAATTGACCAAACACCCAGAGAAATTATTTCCACCATTGAGAAAGAAATGTTTAGCATTGATTTGGCCTTGAACCAATTTGACGTATATCTCTGCACTACAGTGTGGCCTGTGTTTGGTCTTCACCGACCACAACCCTTTAACATTCATTGGAAAAATAATGAAAAACAAAAATCAAAGAATTCTCAGGTGAGTTTGACT
>SAYR01037756.1:206765-248724 GCA_004382745.1 Argopecten irradians irradians | reverse complement strand
TTGCAAGAGTACAATCTTGACATCAAACATATCAAAGGGAAAGACAATATTCTAGCTGATGCTTTATCAAGGATTTAAATATGACTTAATATGTCAAGAAAGTTTCCTTTTCAAGAAAACTTTCTTTTCTTTCAGGAGGGGTGTGTTATGTATGACACTAAATACATGTAGTTATGAGATAAGGGAGATAACTCCTATAGCTTTTTTTATCAATAAATCCTATAAAGGTCATATCATTAATCTAGGTTATAGAACTTTCTAGAATATAATCATGTATAAACAAATATGTTTGTAAACATGTTGATTTTAAGTAGAGATCTATCTAGAATGATCTATTTCCAGAAAGTTATGTGTGTTTATTTGTTTACTGCTTTTAGTTAGATATTTCTAGAAGTAGAAGGTTCTCCAATATTCTTGAATTCGGGTTTAGCTATATATACTCCAGCTGTCCAAGGCTAATAAGAACTGTAATGAGACCTGTAATGAGACATATCAAGAATTGTACAGTGCCATATTAGATTCTATTGGGAGAGCTATTGTGACTTTATCTGTGAATTATTACAACACTTTGTGTGGATTTATTCATATTGCCTGAAACTTTACAAATCATCTGTGGACATTCATTTTCCTCGTGGATTTTTGATTATTGTTAATTTGAAACCTGGAAGGATCAAGGATTATACCAGGACATTCGCATACAGATAAGTAACACTTTAAATCATCGTATTACTCTTGTACCACCACCAATTACTTTAGATATTGTAAACAATCTCTATAATATTGTATATATAATTAAATTGTGTTTTGAATTTAGCTGCTGGTTTCTCATTTCTGTTATTCGTTAATGTAACAGGATATACATCGGACACATTATCAACCATTTTCTTCCTTTAACTCTCACCATGGCTGCGGATGGGGGATGATTTTTGCTCTTAGGTATCTGGATAACGGTTACTGCTAAGTGCTAAAATCATTGTGGCGTATTTTGTTCCCCATCTAAGACTATTGTATGTTCTTGTATAAACTGTTATATAATGTTATATAACAAAGTACACATATACTGTCGTTTATGGTTAATAAACGGCCTTTTTCAATTCATTTCATGTGTTCTAGTTTTATATTAATTTGGTTGTAGTCTTACAAGCTTGCAATGGTGAAGGTTCTGTATAAATACAAATTAAAACTAGTTTTAATGTCATTTATACAGATATGAATAATTATATTGGTTTTGATTTGTTATCGGAGGGAGAGGCTGGATGGGCAGGAGTGAGGCAACCCGGTCGCACATTTGTGCATGAAGAGCATGACGCAGCATCGTCCAGTCAGTAGCTGAAGACAGAAAATGGCTGATGAACAAGGTGCGTACGGTCAAGGCCAGTAACATCTTTGTTTATGTGCATATCTAGTAAATTGATTTACAAGTTACCCACCACCTTACCCATCTGCCTCCTCATTGCAACTTCCATATTAATTACAATAATTGTCTATACTGTGGTTACATGTTTCAACGTTATATGATTCATAATTTTGTCATGCATAAGTTTTATTATACTGTTTTATAATCTTTCTTGGTTTTATGATATGCATTTGTAAGATGGCGGATTTTGTTCCCCATCTAAGACTATTGTATGTTCTTGTATAAACTGTTATATAATGTTATATAACAAAGTACACATATAACTGTCGTTTATGGTTAATAAACGGCCTTCTTCAATTCATTTCATGTGTTCTAGTTTTATATTAATTTAGGTTGTAGTCTTACAAGCTTGCCATGGTGAAGGTTCTGTATAAAAAAACCATAATGTAGTGGTAAATATGATATTTTAGTAATTTTTCAACCCAGATTGTTAGATTTAATCGTCGATTTTAAAAACCAATTGTAATACAATGCACCACAAAAATGACGTCTTTTTATTAGTTTATCTGTTGTCTTATATTATAGAGAAACACATGCGTAGATTATAATCCTCGTTTAACAATAAGTGACAAAAAACTTTAAGTATTTGTTTTTTGTTCGAAAATCGCAATTGAATATCATCAAATAAAATGAGTATACAGTTCAATCTCCATAAACAATTGTAAATAGACTCACATATCGATTTTGTTAAGAATTAACGGAAGCCTATACGCGCCATGTAGTATTTTATTTCTATCTCTCCATAACAAGATAACTTATCTCGTTATAACAAGATATTTATCTTGTAACAATGAAATAGCTATCTTATTATAACAAGATAAGTATCGTTATAAAAATATAGTAATCTCGATATAATGAAATAGCTATCATAACAATACATTATAGTAATCTCGTTATAATGAAATAGCTATATCATATTATAACAAGATAAGTATCGTTATAACATTATGGTAATCTCGTTATAATGAAATAGCTATATCATATTATAACAAGATAAATATCGTTATATCATTATAGTAATCTCGTTATGATGAAATAGATATCATATTATAACAAGATAAGTATCGTTATAACAAGATATGCTATCTCGTTATGACGAGGAAGAAAGATTACTACCTGGCACGTATAGGCTTCTTACCATAATCGATATGCGAGTCCATTTACAATTGGTAGTAGAGATTGAACTGTATCAATATCACCCAGATAATATTATGATAAATCCCTTTCCTTAGTCCAGGTAAGCCAAGGTACTTGACAAGATTTGCGAAAGTGTATTTGCTGCATTGATTTGGTTGCTATCAATAAACCTCTCGTAAAGTTTAAAAAAAAAACACGATTTTACATGTTCCAATCTGTCACCTGAATGCAGATTTCAATTTGTTTGTTTAGTTTTACGTCCTGTTAACAGCCAGGGTCATGTATGGACGTGCCAGGTTTGTTGGTGAAGGAAAGCCGGAGTACCCGGAGAAAAACCACCGGTCAGCGGTCAGTACCTGGAAACTGCCCCACATGGGATTCGAACCCGCATCCCAGAGGTGGAGGGCTTGTGGTAATATGTCGGGACATCTTAACCACTCGGCCACCGCGGCCCCAATGCAGATTTCAAAGCTATTTATGTACATACATATGCAGATTTCAAAGCTATGTATGTACACCTATTATAAGAAACATCATACTTTATTTCATTTCTGCGTGTTCCTTACGAAAACTTATTTATATTAATTATGTTATAATATATACAGTTTTCATTACAAAACTTACACGTAGAATCCAAGATTTATAATATATACAGCTTTCATTACAAAACTTACACGTAGAATCCAAGATTTCCTGTGATCATAATAAGGACGACAAAGGTCAACCAATCAACGTGTTGGTGTCATTTGTAAAAAACAATCAAATCCTCATCTTTTCGTCACTTAAAAAATCGACAGTGTCCCAAGTTTATCACTTCTCCGGGACAGAATATAGACAGTACTTATCTGTATTTGCATAAAGCAGATATTACTGTCATTTCGATAAGTATTGATTGTGACGTCATATTTTTGTGAGCGTAACGTCATACTTGTGGGAGAAAACGACGTAAATTACGCTCTCAAAATAATGACGTAACAATCGATAACTTTCCTCCAGGCAGCTAGCTCTGTCATATGCTAAGACAGAATACCTCTTATAGCTTTAGTTAAAATATTGCTGTGGTTACATCTTTTGTTGTTACTAGTACCCTAATTGAACTAATGTCTACAGCCACGAGGTAAATTGACCTGATGATGTAGATTAGTTAAAGGGACATGAACCTAAATAAACCATCTAAATTTGAGTAATTAAGACGTGTCAGATACCTTACTAAGTAATATATATATATCAGTTATTGTGCAAATGTGTCAAATAAAATAATTATAATGGGAATTACATCTTTCTGTATTTTGAACCGGTCCAGTCTAATTTTGCAGACTGCAGTGTGATAAAAATAATAGTATTGAACTTTAGTGACTCCCACAATGCACCACACAAATTAAATGGAGGGTCGGAAACGTGGGTGATAGGAACACAAACGAATTCCGATATAAACTTATTACAAGAGTCAGTAACGTGCGCGATTGGGAAAGTGGGTAAATATAAATGGATCGCTGCAATGCAAGAGACGGGAGCAACTTCCTACTTTATACTAACGTGATGTACATATGTTCAATTATGCCAGGAACCTCTCTTCACGATACCCCATCGAATGAAAAGTTTCGTTTGACTTATGACGTATCATTCAATTATGCTAAACACAAAATGTTTTATTACGAATATTAACAAATATGGCTTATACTTCATATGCCAACGATCGTAAATTAGAAAATCCTCTTAACTTCGGAAAACTGATATTCCTTGTCGTGTCAGCAAGTTTGTTGTTGATTATAACCTCGCTTTAGACCAGCTTTCGTTTTCGTTTCTCAAAAATAGAATATGATGGTTTATTTTTATCATTTTTGGGGTAGGTATTCCCCACGTTTTCATGTCGTTTTAGATAACCAATCATTGTAATAAAATATTCAATAAACATCTGAAAACCGTATCTTACCATACAGAAAAAACATAGGTTCATGTCCCTTTAACCTGTAGCCGTAGATTATTTCTGACTAATCTACAGACTCCATGAACTAATCTACTGTAAAAATTGGAGGACATCTCCTCTCTAATAAATGGGATAGGATAGAAAAAATACAACGTCACCTAACTTGATTTTTCTTCTTCAGTATATCTCATATGTTTGATTTCTTTTATTGGTTCATAAAGGGAAGTTTTTGGAAAAGGTCAAACGGAGTTACGGCGAAACGTTATACTAGCTAGTTTCTTTCATACCCCGATGGAATTTTAAAAATAGTGACATCAATGCTTACATTTATTATACCAAATTAACAAGATATTACATATGGATGATAGCTCCAATACAGGCGGTTTGTTTAAAAATTAAACCCCTAGTAATGGATTTTATACCCTAGCAACCGAAATCCAACCTTCATTCCGACCACAGAAAACATACTTTTCAATAGTAAATTTCTTGAAAACGCAACCAAATTTGGCATTGAACATCATATCAATGCTATGGCATATATCTGTGCTAGTAACAATATTTTTTTAAAAATAATCATTTGATATATTCTGTTATTCATAACTTTTAAAAATTGATTTTATCAAGTTTTTTTCCCTATATTTCATATATACTTTGCCAAAATATTAAAAATTAGGTGCAATTTACAAATATATATTGCATATGGATGATAGCCCCATTACAGGCGATTTATTAAGAAAATTATTTAAATGAACACATCTAGCAACTGATTTTATACCTTAGCTACCGAAAACCAACCTTCATTTCGGCCATACAAACAGACTTTTTGAAAGTCAATCCATTGGAAACGCAACCATAGTTGGTATTGAACATCATGCCAATGACATGGCCTATATATTTGATAATAACTATAAAATGACAATCGTAGTTATCCATTTACATGTATAGCGTAAGCTTAGTAAGGAGCTGATTTTGATCAGATTTATCTTCTACCACAATAGGCGGGTGTTATTCAACTACTTTTTCCTTGGTGCTCGTCATTATTTATCAGGGTTGTTACCAGGCGATGACCGGTGATCCGTCCTTACAACTCTGACTTTGTTATAGAACAAAATACAAAAGGAACTAACAAAGCATTTAATTAATTTATTCTACAAGCAGAAATGTTCTTTGAAGGTGTGAGTCTTGGTAGTCTGAGAAACCCTAGTTTAATCTTACAATGCAAGTTAAAAAGTATATATCTGAGATTAAAAAAAAAAACAAAAAAAATTCAAAATTCGTTTCTGAGACAACTCCTTGCGTTTCTAAGGACGGGCAATCGCCATTTTATTTTTACTCTGCTTGGATACAAAACCGGGTACCGACCCCTATATAAAGCGCGTGAACCACACACGTGCAATCAGTCGAACGCTCGCTGAAATATGGATGCATGTATGTTCACTCATTTTCGAAAATGGTTCGATAATCGTTTGTTGCTGTATTTTATACAGTGTATGATCAAAACAATTTGCAGCTTAAAAATAATGTACTTGGAGATTCATGACACAAGTAAATTCAACAACTTTTTTACAAAACAAACAAGAGAAATGTACATACTTTACATTGATGCAAACACCAACACAAGACAAGAAGCTGTATCGTATTGATAAGACGGTTTATCGATCTTTATCAGTAATATACATCACATACTAGTTCTATAACTAATCCAATATGTTTTCTATCACAAATTGCGATATATCAGGTAGTTAAAATATTATATATCAAAGAGGAAAAGCGCACTTATAAAGTTACATACCAACCCTATTACGTAACTGGAAAGTAACATGTTGTACGGTCCCATTTAAAGTTAATGTGAAATCTACAACTCCAGTGAAAAATAATGCCGGAGCCTGGTCAATCAGTCAGAAGAGTACAAGATGTTGAAAGGTAATCGTGAGGTATGTGCAAATGACATATAGCGACATTGAACTCAAGGAAACGCTACCGTGCATAATCGTTTATGATTTCATCGGTGCAGTTTAATTCATATCACGATTTGGTATCAAGAATAACTTGATTTAGCTGATTGGGTAGGACGTATTTTGTCACAGTATCTTCAATTCCTATCAAAGAAGGTAAGGTAAGAATTTGTGATATATTTTTTTCAATAGCCCTGATTCAAAGGTCTTTGAAGTTAACGTAAGAAAATAAATCAACGAGATTCAGAAAACTACTAAAGTATGTAAAATGTAAAGTTATAAAACACTTGAAAATTAAAATATCGGCTGATCACTTTTAAAGGTAAACAATTCTAATTTCTGTTTATTAAGCCACCTTTCACCATTTTGATTACCTGTACTTTTTATAAGATTGATTTCTTTTAAAAATATCTTTCGTTGCCTTGTATCAACAAGTTTGGTTTCTATCCTTTTGATGGCCGTTTTAGTACTCGTTTTTGTTGTCTAGTACCATCCTTCTTGTTTGACATTTTTGAAAGTATGGTATGCATTTCTGTATTGAAAATCTCTGTGCCTCCTCTTTACACCACAGAAATGACAGGTCGGTCGCACAATAAGGTTTTGTTATCGATTATTTGCTGCCATTATACATAATAGGAGTAACATTCGATAGCGACATATTTGTATCATCTAGTTTGGTCCACGAATTGACATCGTCATAGTAACACTGATTTATAATACAAAATAGGGTAAATGATGAAAAGCTTGATGACTCCTTCGAAATTATTCATGACATTTTAAATTGTTTTTGAAAATTTTTCTATAAAAGTTAACAAACATGATTAAACAAGTAGTTAAACCACAAAGCTATCACTACCTGAGGGGACTAGTCACTGATACATACAAGTATTAAGAACTAAAACGTTATACGTTTAGTGGAAGCGACTGAAATCAAAATGCAAAGAAAAATTTAAAACTAAACGATATTCATGTTAAATACAGCTTTGAGTGAGAAGTATAAAGCAGTTAGCGATTAAAGAGATGCCACGACGATTGCAGTTTCGAAAAGTGCTGTTGCAACGGTCGCAATATTAATAACAATTCAACCATGTGACTTTAAATCAGTATAAAGGTGAATGAATTGATGTCGACATTGCTATTTTCATCTTTGAAAGTTTAGTTGTGGAAATGTAGGTATCCGGTTTCAATGGATGAATATGAAACTTTAATAATATGATAAGTATAAATACGTTAAAGGTATGAAGAATGTAAAACTTAACATTGTAATTGTGGAACGGATAAGGAACTTCTTTGGAATGATAAAAATCCCTATGAAACTTTGTAATTGGCGTCTGTTTTCGAGCGTTAGTTGAGATATATGTATATATGCGCTTTACTGTATTGACCTTTCTGTACCTGTCCTTTACATATTGTCGATCAATGTATACGTTGCATGAAGTTAATCTCGATGTAATAACGACGTGTTGTATGGTGATTACTAGTTTAATAAGCGAGAGCTATATATAAACTCTCCGTGATTCATTTTCTCCCACTGCCTCACAACCTTTTGTCAGAATCACTTACATCCTTCGATTCTAATGATAGTATGCAAATCATGCCTACTTCGGCATTTAACATATAATCTGGCTTTGATAGATCAGGTAATATGCTAATCATCCGCACAGCCAGTAGATTAAAAAGATGATCAAACACTTAATATCAAACCAGGAACACTTTAATGTCATCTCAGGTAGTAATTACTAAATGTCAATCCGGAATTGTGTCATTTGAAGTATGAGGGGGGATGCATTTCATGGATGTTTAAAGTTTGATCAGATAAGACGTTTTAGTATATGGATGACGATAATGTGACCACTAAAATGTAAAAAATTATGCATTGGTAATTACTTTCGTATTAGCCCACACTCTCAGTAATACGTATGCATTATACAAAAACACGCATAAATCAATCTACATTTTTATTTAAAAATATTTGAATGGTGAAACATTCCGTCGAATGTCATTTAAACAAATTAATTGAAAAGTCACAAGTTTGGAATAATAAAACGATTTATTATATTTTCCTAATTAGAATATTTATAGACAATTTAAATATACTAAACTATGTGTGCTGTATATCAAGGGGAATTTAATGTTTCAGCTTAACATCTTTGCCATGACAGGACAATGCCGCTACCCACCGGGTAAGTGTAACGGTACAGTAGCAGGGATACACAGGGTATGCATATTCTTTACACATTGTAATATACAACGGTTTCGTTTGCATCTGGTGTGTTAACTAAGTCAGAATTACATCATTCCTCGTGTTTATTTATATACTCTATTTAACCATATGTAATAAATACTTACTCATGGTTAACAGTTCTGTGTTATACTCTGACACAAGTATATCATTTGTTATATGACTGTGAGTTTTGCCGTTTTCTGATTGGTCTAGACCGCTCAGTCAGGTCTTGACAAAATGCAATGTCAACCTGAGACCAATGAATACCTGTTCAGAGGTTGACATTGCAAATCCAGTAACCTGGCTATAAATAAACACAGGGAATTCCCTGTCTCTTCCACATTTTAGACCAATCAAAATAGAGCATTGACGATCATCGGACAATAGCTAAATCCAACATGGCAGACAAGAGTGAGGTAGGATTAGGAAAGATATTATAACACATTTTAAATGTAGCTATATGTTCGAAAGTTATATTGTGAAGAATTACAGCAGATTACATGAACTGAAAGTACCTACTGAGGATACATGGATGAAGATTTTTTTTTAAATTCCTTGCTTCAAAATTACTCCAAGTGGCAAATTTTGAATCATTGTAACTTGTTATCGTTTCATATAACAAAACAATTATTAACTTTTTGTAGGTTAATACGAGGAATTGTTAAACCCTTGAAAGGTGATATTTCCCTCGGCCTTCGGCCTCGGGGAATATCACCTTTCCCAGGTTTAACAGTTCCTCGTATTAACCTACAAAAAGTCAATATTTGTATAATATCGTTCAGGTCTTATTAAAGACACACAGTTTGATAATTGCTATCTGTTTGGTCAAAGACTGCATATGAAAGAAAGCCGTCATAAAAATAAATAAATAATGATAAAAACAGCAACTGGATTTTTGTATACGCTAAGTTGCACCAAAACAAAGATGTATTTCGTGTGCACATGCTTCTGATTACCAGATATCATTTATTTGCCATTAGTATTAAGTTCATTTGGTGTAGAAATTAAAACAGTGGATATTGCAGTGAAAGAGAACGAGTAGGTATTATAGTAAATGAAACATGGAAACAATTGAAATGTGATGACGAAGCTAGTACAAATACAGGTGATTTGGTAACTATTGGTAGAGCTATGGTATGATGTTAGCATGAAATAAGACAGACTACATCACATTTCTTCTCTCATCCTGTCGGTGACGAAATAGAGATGACTTTAATGTTAAACTTCGAAATACATCTGCCTCAGAAGACACAAAGATACTAAAGTCCCAAAATTGACAGGCTCCAAGTGTGTATGGAATCGTAAATTTTTCCATGGTTCGTTGTTTGCATTCATACATTATGTACATTCGTTTGCGGGGAATTTCAAGTTAAGGAATGTCCTTAAGTTAGGCATCGTTGGGAACCAACGAGTCACCTCAAACGATAGAGCTGGGACTCGTTCGGAACCATTAGTAAACACACTAACACGCAAACTCGTGAGATATCCCAGATCTGTGTATACTTTTAGTAAGCCTCCCGGAAGTAGATATCGAGAGGATACCTATCCCAAGTGGAGGTTCCCGGGATTTCGTCTGCCGGAAAGGTGTTTATGTGGCAGCCGACGCAATCAGCTCAGGTCTAGTACCAGACTGGAGAGACAATGTAACAGCCATTGAGGCATTGGGGTATCGAAAGGATGACGTGTTTATCTGTGCGTACCCTAAAGCAGGTAATGATGCAATTTCATTCAATAATTAAGATAGAAAATTGTATATTTGTGCTCAATTCTAATTCTCCGCAACGTTTTTACTTTTGATCACTCCCCCTGTATAGCTTTGCGTAATACAAACTTTATCAAATCACTATAAATCGTTGGCGTCTTTTATTTGTAATCCATAATAAACGCAAAAATATTTTTACTGTAAGCCATTTTGAAGAGTTGGGTGTAATATTGAGACAACAATCCTGTGTTTAGTGCGTCAATTTACCGTCTTTTAGTATTTCAATTTTCTTTAATCTGAAAGCTGAAGGTCACTTTATATATTCTTATTCTGAACATTACTATAGAAACATAAACTGATACCGCTTTATGTTAGTTTGTCTTTTGTTTATAACAATTAGTTGAAGTTAACAGCTTTATTCACGGATTCAAACAATATTCCTTTATATATCAAGATCTATGTTATTTTCATATCAGATATTACGTTTTATTCAAAAACCTGGTATGCAATATGATTGCAGTATGTGCATGATCATGTTACGTGAAAGATTACATTAACTCATTGTATAGTCTATGCAAACCTCGGTGCTATCAGATCATGACGTTTTTTCAGTTATAAAGAATGCTTGACCTATTTTTGTAATCCAGGTACTCATTGGTTATGGGAAATAACCACTATGCTATTGAATGGTCGGACTGAATATTCTCCAGTATCCAAAGTAACATCGATGATAGAATTTTCCTCACCAGATGACTTGACCAGTCTGACGTCACCACGGGTTTTTAATACCCATCTTCCCTATCACCTCCTTCCAACTGAAGCACGACGCAACGGAGGTAGAATAATCTTCATACAGAGAAATCCAAAGGATGTTGCGGTATCATACTTCAATATGCTATCAAAGAAGAGACAGGCCTTCGCCGGGGACTTTAACGATTGGATCCAATTGTTTCTGTTCCATCCAGGTTAGTGTTATATGTAATCGGTATTTAAATTCCTCGGAATAATTTACTTTCGCGTAAATAGCCAACTCTGGATCGATTCTTACCAAGTATGTTTCCTCTCATACAAAGTGAGATATACATGTAATTGTATTTTATTACTTAGATCAAAATATCCGCGGCGTTGCTATTTTCGGAATAGATACACTTTGAACAACAAAGTTCAAACTAGTACAAAATATTACGCGTAGAGGATATTTTCGTGATCATGCGACCTTCGCAAAATTAGTGTAAATTTCCCTCTCGCGCAAATTCCCACATTTACAGTAGATAGTATATTCTGAAGCTGAAACTGCTGGCCTACAACTGTAGTTTTAATGATTTGTTGGGTGTCTTATGTATTCCATGTTTTATAGCGATTCTCAGTATGTTTCCTGTAGAGATATGCGATTATAGCTTATTACGCAGATGGAACATTTGCATTTTAGTTAATCGATAATCACTTATTCCGGACATAGCTTATCTATGTGCATATTAATTTTTCGATACTAAATCATATCCAACCACACTCGCCGACAAACAGTATTACTGAATTGATCAGTATTGATAAAATTGCATATTGATCAAAACTTAAATGATCAATGTATGAATATGTGTGACTGCAGCATTTGATAATTTCAAAATAACAATCAGAATAATTGTCAGATTTGTTGAACGATTTGGAAGGAGGTGTCAAAATAACAACATTTCTACAAAACAAGTCGAACACTTCATGTTATACTGTTTGTTTCCATAGGCTACCCCAAGAACTGGTTCGAATACACACTTGAATGGGAGCAAGTGATGCGAACAGAGAGACGTTTAAACTTACATATGATCTATTATGAAAATCTGAAAAAGGTAAGTTTAGGTTTTTTTTATAACACATCCCTGTTGAAACAGTTATTAAGTTCTACCATGATATATATTTCAATGAAAAGTGTTATACTTTGAAATAGGTTTAATTCCACAGTATTTCAACAATTTATTTTAGCGAATTCAATTTCTGTCGATACTGAAGAAAAATTAACTAAAACATGAATTAAAAAGATAATTCAAAATGTTTTTGCGACCATGTTTATGTAAAGATAAGACACTCGCAAAATTAGGGGTTACGCGCTAATTTTGAAAACATTTTGCTATTGTACAAATTACGCAGATTTGAAAACAATAATTTGATTTTATAATCATTCTGATAAATATACTTATATTATTTTCACATCTTTTCCTTTAAATTAAATCATTACTTTCCATAATTATTTGTTTTTGTTAATCACACCAAGAGTCCGATAGAAGAGATTGGTCGATTATCTCGATTCCTGGGCAGTTCAACAGACGGACAGTTTATCAGCGAAGTTGTTAACAGATGTAGCTTTGGCAATCTGAAAAGGGTCAATGGCGAGACGAAAGATCTGTCGAAACTTAATGGGGAGAAATCCATGTTTGACAGCATATTCAGAAAAGGTGAAGGATTACGTATTTAATTATTTTATTATATTTTAATTCATATGTGCATTCATACATAAAAATAAATGTTTTCTTCGAATTTTCTTGAAAATAACTGACAACATATTTTCTATCGCGCCAAACGATGTCTAATAACTATATTTGTTCTTGTAATATTTGCGTTTCGAAATCTGGTGTGAAGATTGTTTTGTGTGTTACTTGCAGGAGAAATTGGAGATTGGAGAAATTGGTTTACAGTAGCGCATAACGAAATCTTTGATAATGTGCTCTTTGATAAAATGAAAAATTCCAGCTTCAGATACCAGTACACCGTCTAATGCAGACGATAATGTGTCTATGACTTTCATCGCAGTTCTGAAGGGACGCTTAAAACGTGATATGGGACCTTACCCAGGTTCTACTTACACACTCGTTCTACCACAATACATGTGTAGGATTGAACTCCTATGTCATAATGTTAACATTTTCTGACATATATGGAGAATTTAGTGCATTACAATTTGTATATATATGGAGTAGTTGGTATCACTGTCACCTGCCAGATAATGTCCACTATATATATATATATGACCACAGTGTGTGTGTACATAGGCTCTCCGTTACTACATTTTGGTATTGAGACATTTTCTAGCCCGAACCCATGCCAGTGGAGAAAAGCGGTTTTCGTCTAAAACTACTAAAATCGTACTAGTGTGTTTATCTTTTTAGATTCATGATAATTTATATATCATTGCCTTCTTTGAGAGCACTATGGTCTTACAGTGTTGTCGAGGGATAACATAGTACCCGAGCCGGACGCGGACACATCACACGACAACACTATAAGATCATAATGCCCTCAAAAGTAGGCAATAATGTCTTTAGTTTTTAGTACATAACGAAATGGAAAAAATAGACAAACAATTATGTACGATCATCAATAAAAATTTATCTAAACGAGTTCGGCCACGTCCAACGTTTAGAAATGTCATGGTCGGAGGCGTCTAGATACATTTTTCCAGGCAGAAATCTTTGAAAATCCTCATTGCATATTTCGTTGCTTGCTGAGTTCAATTTGTTATTTTGCGCTTTTGTAAATTCGTCAGCATTCAAGTTTCTAAGCCGTGACATTTATGTTTTGCAAAACGTCGTCCGCACACAGTTTGTTTGCCATTGAACAGTGCAGATAGCGACGGTTACGTCATTATCGTCAATATGACGTTAGTCACAAAAAGCGCGCCAAAACATAGTACCGCGCGAAACCATAGCCCCGGGACTATGGCTAAATAGTGCCCAGGGGCTGAGCCGATGAAAACGCGAGAAAAAGTCACGTTTTGTACTAATGCATGATAATACCTAAATTAAATACTAAGGGAATTTTAAAGGTTTCAATTACAAGAGGTAAAGGCATTGTGGACTTATATTTCTTATTTTATTTTTTTCATAAGAATGCAGAACAATACGTCAGTGTGATATTTTTCTACGCTATCTAAAATATAAACTGTCAAAAGGAGTCGTTGAAACTTGTATTTATACCAAGTCAGCGTTGTAAACATAATCGTATGTTCCAGTTGTAATCTGGAGAGTATTACCTGGAGAGACGTGGTTATCGTTCAGTAGCTCACACGTCTTGGTATCTTGGCGGTAGTTGGCGGCTACACAGGAGGCTGTGGTTTCGCAAACAATGGCACACTCCGATTTACTCCGCACAATGTCTGTGGAAAACGAGGTGACATCCAGTCTAGTGTTGCTTATCACTTGGTACAAACTCTTCTTTTCTGTTAGATCCCTAGGACCTGAAATCGAAATATAAACAGCTGTAGAAAATGTCACTTCCATTTGTATCAACAGAAATATTTGAAACGATAAATAATGGCACATGTTGAATAATCTCTCAATATTAAAATGGTGGAGATTTTCGAGCCATTTATTACGACTCGCTCATTTTTGCACCCAAAATATGTCACTGAAGCGGTGGCCGATAGAAAGCCACCAACGTACTACGTTTTAGTACAGTACCGTTGCAGTGGTATGGCTATCCGAATGGATAACAAATTGAAACAGTTAAAACTCTTTCCTTTCATTGCAGAATCCTTACTTATTTCATGTGTATTGTTAAGCACAGAACACCAAAGAACAAATAATTAGATCGTGAATCACAAGATGATTTTATGCATCTGAAAAACTTTGAAAAACGTTGAAATTTAGGGAAACACGTTTCTTGATATTGTGGGTGGTCCCGGTATTACATCTATAATTTAGTTGTTATTCACATTGGTGTCTTATCTAAACAAAGTAATCTTAAAAGGACAGCTCTGTTTAAAACGTCCATTAAATTTGGCACATTTATCGGGAACAAACCAGTTAGAGTAGTCGGTATTATTGTTATATGCCAGAAAAGCCCACTGCAGTGAAATGTGTGTGAAATGTGATACTCGCGCGTGCTGTCCGCCATCACACATTGTGGTCGGACGTTTGTATGCCGAACCCTAGCAAGTGACAGAAGAGTCTACAACCGTTTAGAACTACTGAAATCGCTCTTACAGCAGCGTGGTTACTTTATTAGGTGCATATTTGTGTCTGGAAAAAAATGTGTCAATTCCTCAATGGTTATGTATTGCATTCCATTAACCTACGTGACATACGCGGTATGGGTACAGCGTACAGGTGTATATAATGTACATGCTTAATAATTTTGCTATAAGATTTGAAATTTCAACGTTGTCGATTAAAGTACTTAACAATATTAAGTGTCGTGTATTTTGTCAATATTTTTTTGTTTTATGTTTCATAAGGGATGTCGAACAATATACGTATGTCATATTTTGCTTCGAGGCTATGTAACAGAACTAGTCTGACTGATTTATCCCTTCAATAAATCTGAAGCTTATATCTGTACAACTCACTGGTGTGTGAACAGATCCCTCCATACCCTTGCCCACAGGATATGTCAAACCACTTCCCAGTGCTCGTTCTGAATGCTACACATTCCTCCCCTGGTATGGGGTTTCCTGACTCCCAGTTCGTGTACGTCAATGGATCTCCCTCGATTGTTTCATAAACGTAAGCGTTATCGATGTAATAGTTTTTAACGTTTATCGATGGCAACGTGTTGTATCTGATTAAAACAGAAAAATAAAAAAAGCTGCTATAGTTGTACATACCTGTACAAAAAAGTGCACATACTTGTACAAAAACAGCCAGACATGTACACACGATGTCGATATTTATCGTACAAGTGTGTGAAATGGGATAAGAAATAACATTTTATAAGTTAAATATTATTTTATTCTAATCCTAACAACAATGCGTCCAATTAAGTGATATGATGCACAGTTATATGATTATTTCAATTCTTTTATTACCTTGAGCCTTTCGCGTATCGGCTCATCGGTTTGAAACAAACACATATACAAATACAATACACAAAAACCACACTCACATATGCTCTCGCCATACTTGCATACACACTGACACACAAGCAACCCTTATAAGCACACATAAGGCTAGTGTAGATGGATTTTGCTAATATTTAACTTATAAAATGTTATTTCTTATTTTATTACTTAATTTAATATATTTTGCTAAATTTGACAACTCTTTTTTGTTCCTTGTTTCTAAAAGTTGAATTAATTTGTACATACTCGGACTAATGAAATAATGTTTCTTAATAAAACGCTTTCTTAAAGCTAAATAACATTCACATTTTGAAATAAAATGAAACTCATCTTCAATGTCCTCACTGTTACAATATCTGCATGTTCTTTCATTTCTTTCTAAATTGTCATACCTTCCGGTTTCAATGTTTAATTTTTGAGATGACAATCGCATTTTTGTTATAATTTTGAATTCATGACACCAATAGGTTATGTTAAATAAGGTTGTAAGCAGAAATTTTGACCAATAAACTTGTACAATTAACACTTTGAAGACGAATCATTTTTTTCTTTACATTTCTGCTTGAATATATCACATAATTTACATTTTATAACATTTATTATATAGTCAGATGTATATACATCCCAAAACTGCCACAAATACCCTACCCCTATCCCAAATAATTCATTTCCCACTCCATGCAACCATTCACTTCCATTTTCTAACATTTCCTGATAGCAAGCGTTCAAAACACAATTGTCAGTCTGTTTTAATTTAAATATTTGAAAATTTTAAGTTTTCTCCCTATTTCTAAAGGCATTCTTCCTAATTCTTGATATTCCATAAAGTTTGCTGAATTATGAATGCTGGTTTCTGCCATCTCGCACTGTCTCATTGTTTCATATGATACATATTGATGTTACTTACGACAGCATCTACTTTTAAACATTGTGTTACAGTTCAAAGGTTATACTCATAAAATTATGTCGAATCGACTCAAAACTCAAACTCAAAACTGTTTCTTGTATATATGGAAACATTTCAAATCCATATATTTGTAAAATGTAGTATTAAACATAAATTAAACATGAATTACAAGACCAGTAATCTAGCAATCATTTAATTGTTGAATAAAATAAATCAATTGCCTCATACGTACCCAGGTATAGAATTCAGATAGGTGGTGACAAAGGCATTGGTTGCGCTGTCCGGTATGTAGGCCAGGCGTCCACCAGCGTTTACGCACTGATCATGCGCGGCAGAGGTACTCGGATAACCACTTAGGTACCAGAAGCACGTGCTCTCAGTACTTGTCTCGTAAGTTGATCCTATTGGTGGACAAGTGAACGCCAAAACGTCCAAAACTGCTGCTACAAAGGATGGTGAACAATAAATCATTACTCTAATTATTTAAGCATTTGTGTCAGGGGCGTAGGAATTGCACCCCCCTCCATTTCCCAGGACGAGTGGGGGGGGCAAACATGTCTTTTTCGCCGAGTGAAATGTTCTAAAAATGCACATTCGAAAGGAAAAAAGGGTCCTCCTGCACATTTTTTGTGCGGAACGCGTTTCCTAAAACGTTCGAATGTTCGAACCTTAAATAATGAAAATTCGATACACACGAACTAGACTAAAAATGTCCATCAAGGAATTATACTATTTCAAACAAAATGTTTCTTAAAATATTAATTTGTTTATATGTCTTGGCAAGACAATCAATTCATTACTATTTTGAGTTACACAACAATGTGCCGATGGTGTGAATCCGGTATGTTCAGATCGAGCTGTGTTGCATGGTATGACGACACTCATAATTATCATTTCTAAATGCAGATAACTTTAAATCGAAAAATTATCGTGTTAAGAACGCTTTAAATCCATCAAAAGACATTGTAAAATTCATCTCGGCCATTCCAAATCGTAATTTTTTTTCTCGGAGGGGGGGGGGGAGAGACCCCGAACCCCCAATCAACAAAATCTCACGCCTCCAGCGCTAGCAAATTCATCAAAATGCATGGTAAGACTCATCTCAGCCATTCTAAATCGTAAAAACTTTTCCCGGGGGAGACACTCGGTACCCCCTAAACACCAAAATCTCGCGCCTTCGGCGCTCGTCATTTCAACAAAATGCATCGTAAAACTCAACACTGCCATTCTAAATCGTACATTTTTTCCCGGGGAAACCCCGAGCCCCCCAAACACCAAAATATCACGCCTTCGGCGCTCGCAAAATCATCAAAATACATCGTAAAACTCATCTCAGTCATTCTAAATCGTATATTTTTCCAGGAGATACCCCGGACCCCCCAAAATTGCAAGCTAATTTGTGTATTCATTAATTTTCTGTTAGCGACGACACAGTCTATAGATGTGTACAAGGATTATATGTAATAACATATGAAAAAGTATATCAATTATCTCCAGTGGGTGCCGCAAAGGGGGGGGGGTGTTACGAAATATTGAGGACCTTTGTCATTCGTTTCATACCACTAATTTATCTTAAATATATCTGTTGATATGTTTTTCTTTTATATTGTATTTTTATCTAATATTAAAACGACATTTTTATTCACGTCAATTGCAATCTATTGGAATTTCATCCAATATGAAGACTATTTGATGATGTCGCTACAAAAGGACTTTTTGGCAATGATATAATTTTCTATCTAAGAACTTACAAACGGTATTCATATCTTGAAATTTCATCTAAAAGAACATATCAACTACAAAGTAAGAAAACTATGAAATATCTATTGAACATAGACATATCTCATGTTCTAAATAACTTCTAAATACTGAAACAATGTACACATAATAGTATTGCCTTCAATTCAATGTTTCAGTAACGTGATACATCGATCTGTACATTGGAGCATAACCTAAATTGAATGTATGGCAGAGTAAATAAGATATTGGAGATAATTGTATCAAAATTCGATAATTCGGAAGAATCAAGTGAATCAAATATTGCAGGGTTATACAGTATCCTTGTAAAATACTAACGCCTTTGTTTATATATCATTTCTAGTTCGAAACAATTTACTTTACTGATTATTTCTGTAAATAAAACTATAGTTACTGAAGCTGATTTGTTTACATTCTTAGGAATAATTGTCATTTACCATGGCTTGTTAATCATTTATCTTACAGATCGTTATGCGAAATTCCATATATTGATCTATTGTTTTGTAAATGTCCAAATATTGACCCTTGTTATGTAAATGTCCATATATTGATATATAGTTATGTAAATGTACCGTACTTTAATTTCACAGTCCATATTTGAGGCTAAATTACCATAAACACTGACAAAATAAGTTGTTGTTTCATTAGATGAATTGGACATAAAAATCCAGATTTAGTATGAAAACAAAGAAAAATGATTATAGTGGTACAGTTGTATGAAAGATAAAATCGGCGAATCAGAATGAAAACAAAGGAAAATAAATTATAATTTAGTTAAATCAGGCTGTGTTTGTTTGTTTGCTTTGCGTTTTTTTTGCCTGCGATTTGCAGTTGTACATACATATATCGATGTCATACAATAGGCGACTTCAAAGTAATAATTCTATTATTTTAGTTTTAAATTGAATAGTGTGTTGAATTATAGTTCATTACGTGATACATCTTATATATTCATTAAACTACTGATATGACTATGCATTTCTATTATATGAACGAAAACACCACCCCAATGTGTATTCGATTCACAAAACGTTTAACTCATGATTGCAACCGAGGGATAGGTGGGTCACGTGGCAAGGAGTTGGTCGTGTTTTGTTATCTCTCACGTTGAATTTTCAGTGTTTTTCATACGTATGGAAATTCATTTTAGGCCATGTAATTTGCGGACCTAACACTCGTCGATATACAGAAGAATCCTATCTTTCTATTCAGGAAAAAATGTTTTACTAGGACTTTTTGAACTGCATAATGGATTGAGCTCCTCACGTTGACTACTACTCACCTACGTACGTGCTATACTTTATGGACTTACACATTGTACATGTATCGTTGTGACTTTTCGTGACATATATTGCCAGTATTATAACACGAAGCCATGTCTGCAAGAGGAAAGACGGATGCAAGATAGTCTACACGTTGTGATTCGGATAGTGAGGGAAAGGAGAAGAAAAGTGTAGATCAGAGATTTGACGATATAACGAGTGCTATCTCTTAACTGCTCACACAGGGATATTTGGACAGATAAGCTAACTATGCTTAAAAGTGATATTTGCGCTTGGAAGAGAGAATCAAAGATCTTGAAGAGGAAAATGACGATTTACTAAAACGCGTGGAGAAGTTAGAGACACTGTGCGATGAGTTACAGGGTAGCATCAATGGCAAGATCAACGACCTTGAACACCATGGGCGGAAGGATCCCATCCGGATCGTGGGAATGGAGGATACCTCAGAGAGAGAATCTGTAGAGGAGTGTATGAAGAAAGCGGCGGACTTCCTGAACGACAAGCTGAATGTGGGATTGTGCAAGGATGACGTGAATATTGCACATAGACTAGGGAAATTTCGGAGAAACAAACTAAGGAATGTGATCGTAAAATTCACAAGGAGAAGGATCAAACATGACATATTTCATAAGCACAGAAAGCTGAAGAACACAGGGTATGTGATTTTCGAGGACCTGACTAAAATTAATCTGCAGATTTTGACGGAATCCTACCAATTGAGTTCTGTTCAGAACACACATAGTGTAGACGGTAAGCTGTTCACGGTGCTACCAAATGGGACTAAACGCAGGCTTTTTCATGATACACCATTGAATGATGATTATTTACGAAATGACAGTAACTTTGCATAAAGTATATATAGACAATTTAGGTCGGTTACGGACAATAAATGTACATGAATACTTTTTTACTTGTGAAGGTGCCTACTCAAATCAGTTTTGATTATTTTTGACTATTCTGGATTATTTATACGGTCCTCTAAGAGTTTTATATACTACTAGAGTCTGTATTCGGAATACCTCGGACCTCATTCTTGAGTCTCCAGATATGGCCCGAGTTTATCCGATAGTGCATTTCCTGTTTATCTTTCCCTAATGTTTTACTTTTTTTTTAATTTTCAAAGTATAACTTCTTTGTAATCACGCGAGAGTTTGAGACTTTAGTTACTGTCTTGCGCAACGCTGTATCTTATTTTGACTTCTGGTTTCCGGTTAACGAGAAAGTTTCCCAACTCTCTATCACAAGAGTTCGCTGCGCTCTCTTTAATATGTCTATTCTAGTGTATACATTGTAATACCTTAGTACGTAGGTGGGTAGTAGGCAAGAACCCAGACCTTATTGGATGATTTTTTATCTTTTCTTTTCCTTTCTTTATATCTGTCTTTGAAAGGTAGGCTACATATCACATGATTTACTATATATTTTATTGTGGAAACTGGTTTGATTGTGGTTTTGGCCAATTGTCAAGGACTTTCTGATAAACTTAAACGTAGTGATGTTTTTATGTACATCTTAGAGATAAGCATTACAGTATTTATTGTTTGAAACTTTACTCCAGATAATGAAGAGCTATTTAGAAATGAGTGGGGATATGAGTCCTATTTCAACTCCTACAGGTCAAATGCCAGAGGGGTTGCTATAATTTTTTAATAATGATTTAGAATTTAAAGTATGTAGGGAAAAGAAGGATTCAACAGGTATTTTATTAGCTTTATATGTTGAGATAGAAGGCTTGTGAATGACATTAATTAATATATATGGTCCGAACTAGGATCAACCAGATTGTTATAACAAGGAGTATGAAGCAATTGATAACTTTAATAATCAAACAAACAAACAAACAAACAAACAAACAAACTTTAATAATTCATTGTAGTTGTGTGGGGATTTTAACTTAGTATCAAAACCTGATCTTGATTATGATGAAAACTATAAGAACATTATTAACCCTCGGGCCAGAAATATAGCTTTAGAGTTAATGGACAATTTTAATTTGATAGATATTTTTAAAGAACAACATGAGGAAACTAGAAGGTATACATGGAGGAAGAACAACCAAGTTAGACAAGCTCGTCTTGATTTTTTACTCATTTCAGAAAATTTCTTGGGTAGTGTAAATCATTCTTGTATAGACCAAGGTTATAGATCAGACCACTCTATGCCCAAAATAATTATTAAAATAAATAAATTTAAAAAAGGTAAGGGTCTGTGGAAATTTAATAATTCTTTACTAGATGATGTTGAATATTTTAATAATTAATTGCATTGATACTGTTAAAAAGCTACATTTGTATATTGTATTCCTGTTTATGACATTGAACATTTGAATTATATTCCAGACTATGATTTACAATTTAAAATAAACGATCAGTTATTTTTGGAGACATTGCTAACGGAAATTAGTGGGAAAACTATTTCTTATTCGTCTTACAAGAAAAAACAACTGAATATTTGCGAGGATAGTCTTAAAAAAGTTTTTGAAAAGTTGAAAAGTATTGAAAAGTTGGAAGTTGAAGAAAATGTTAATATAGAAGAATTAGACATGAATAAAATGGAATCAGAGTCTATCAGATTAAGGGAATCAAAGGTAGTATATATAATTCACGCTTGAGCACGGTGGGTAGACGAAGGGAAAAAGCCTTCAAACTATTTTTTTGCCTAGAGAACAGAAATTTTACGTCCAAAATTATACCTAAGTTGTTTACAGATAATGGTGTTATGGCAAATCAGGATGAAATTTTAGAAGAAGTAAGTAGTTTTTATGGGACATTATATGATGTTCGTGTGCTTCACCGAAAAATATAAATTTATAACTGTTTAGAAGGGGAGATAACTTTAAAAAAAATTTTTTTAAATGTTATTGAAGGCAGGTTGGTCATTTTGTAGTCAGATCAATTAATTATGGGTATAGAACGGGAGAATTGTCTAAAACTCAAAGAGATTGAGTTATTACATATATTCCAAAAGCTAACAAACCGAAACATTTTACAAAAAAATGGAGGCCCCTATCATATTTGAATATTGTTTACAAAATTGCATCTGTTACTGTAGCTTATAAGATTAAAAGTGTTCTGGTAAAATTGATAGATAGCTCAGTTATGGTACTGCTTGGAAGCTACTTGTTTATCTTTATAAACATTTGTACAAATACATGTATAGGTTGAGTCCATCAAGATAATGTCTGCAAACTGCCAGGGTTTAAGGGATAGAGTTAAACGTAAAGATGCTTTTTCGTATTTCAGAAATCAAAAACACAATATATGCTGCATACAAGATACACATTTCACCGAAGACATTGAAAATATTGTTAGGGCAGAATGGGGGTATAATTGTTACTTTAGTTCTTTCAGATCTATCTCTAGAGGGGTGGCGATCTTAATAAACAATGATTTTGAGTCAAAAGTCTTAAATGAAAAAAAAGATACTGATGGTAATTTTGTAGCACTGAATATGTTGATAGGGGACAAAACTGTTACCTTAATTAATATATATGACCCAAATTTGGATAAACCAGAGTTTTATCAGCAAATCATACATGCAGTACAAGAATATAATGAATTTGTGTCATTTGTGGAGACTTTAACTTAGTACTCAACACTAGTCTGGATTATGATAAGAATTATAGAAATATAAACAACCCTAGAGCTAGAGAAAAAGTTATAACATTAATTGATGACTTAAACTTAGTAGATGTATACAGAGAACACCATCCTGAAAACAGAAGATATACATGGAGAAGGAGTAATCCTATTAAACAAGCCCGTTTAGATTTTTTCCTAGTTTCAGAAAATATGGTAGGAAATATAACAACCACAAACATTGAACCTGGATATAGATCCGACCATTCCACACCAACAATCTCAATAAAGTTTAATGAGTTTAAGAGAGGGAAGGGACTCTGGAAGTTTAATAACTCGCTCTTATGTGATAAAAATTATCGGAAAACAACAACTGATCATATTTTAGGTATTAAAATACAATATGCACATATTATTTATAATCCTTTAAACATACACACTATTTCAGATGAGGATATCGAGTTTCAGATTAACGATCAGCTTTTTTTAGAAACGCTTCTACTAGAAATAAGGGGAAAAACCATATCATTTGCATCATATAAGAAAAACACGCATTCGGAACAGGAAATTAATCTTTTAAAAACAATAGTTGATTTAGAAAGTAATGAAGAGGTAAATGTAGAAGACCTAGAGGAGAAAAAGAAAGATTTAGAGAAAATTAGACTTACCAAAATTAGAGGAATTATTATTAGGGCAAAGGCAAAATGGGTAGAGGAGGGTGATAAACCGTCAAATTGAGAATAGGAACTTTGTCTCTAAAATTATCCCTGTGATAGAAAAAGATAATGGTGAAATAAATCGAAATCAGAAAGATATACTTGGAGAAATAAGTCAGTACTATAAACAGTTATATTCTAGTGACTGCAATATTGAAAACATTAATCTAGATGAATTTTTGAGTGAATGTCCAGTTCCAAAGCTAAATTATGTAGATTCTATGACATTAGAAGGAAAGATCACATATTCTGAAGCATCCAACACTTTAAAACGCACGAAAAAAACAAAAGCCCTGGGTCAGATGGATTTATCGTAGAATGTTTTAAAATTTTCTGGAAGCAGTTAGGAACATTTGTTGTTAGATCAATAAACCATGGTTTTGAAAATGGAAATTTATCTTCAACACAAAGACAAGGAATCATTACCTGCTTACCCAAGGGAGATAAGAATGCTACAATCTCTACCGGGAAATCCAAATGGAATAATTTATTTAACTTTGATGATGATGTTTGGAAACAAATATATAACATTTGGTTTGTTTAGTTTTACGTCCTATTAACAGCCAGGGTCATGTAAGGACATGCCAGGTTTGTTGGGGGAGGAAAGCCAGAGTACCCGGAGAAAAACCACCGAAGTACCCGGAGAAAAAAAATATATATCCTTTTGGTGCAACTAAAAATTCAAAACTACATTGGTTACAATATAGAGTCAACCAACACATTTTAACATCCAATTCTTTCCTGTCTAAAATTGGGCTTACTGAAAGTGCTAATTGTTATCGTTGTAAAACGGAAATAGAGACAATAGTTCATATGTTATGGGAATGTATAGAGGTGCAGAATTTTTTAGTTAATTTTGAATCCCTATTAGATAGATTAAGTATCCCATTCGCCTTTAACGAAGAAACATTCATTTTTGGATTATTTAATCAACCAATACTACATAATAGGGTAGACAATATGATTATTTTAGTATTAAAACAATACATATATAGCACAAGATGTTATCAAAAGAATTTATCAGTATGTGCCTTAACTAAACTTATAAAGGAGGCATACTTCACAGAAAATATACTGCGGTCAGCAAAGGTGACATTCATATTTACAAATTAGACAATGATTGGAATAAATGGAATAGCTTAATCAATATGTAACCCTAGTTCAATAATTTTAAAAAGAAATATTAACTAGTAAATCATAATTAAAATTTTCAGATACACATGTAACATAAGCTGTATCTTCTGAGATCTTTCTTACCATAACTCTCTCTCTCCTTTCTCCCTACCCTCTTATCTATCCACTATACAAATCCTTTCGCTTTCTCCTCTTTTTTCTCCTCTTCTTTAGAAAAACAACAACACTGCATTTTCCTTTTAAAATAACTGATTTAATACGATGTCTCATCACATAATCTCAAGATATCATATATATAATGCATGTCAGGTTTGTATTGTATATTAGACTGACTATGAATATAAAAGTATGTATGAATCGATAGCAATAGTGTGAATGTTTGGATGAAAGAGAGTAATTACGATGTCATATTTAATTTATATATATATATATATATATATATATACATAAAAAAAACACAACTATAAAACAGTTTCTCCCTTACATCACATGGACATTGTTCTTTTTTATTTATATATATATATATATATATATATATATATGATGCCAACCAATAGTAATGCTTGTGCTAGAGGCAAAACTGGAATTGAAGAACAATGGGTCATTTGAATGATTACTAGTAGTACAAACCAGGGAGGTTGAAATCGGTGATGAAAGAATGAGATGAATGATGTATAATATGTATTTCAAAATGATTATGTACAATGTGTTGTTTCTAAAAATAAAAAAAGATACAAAAAAGTGATAGATAACGATCAAACAGGTTGTCTTTCGGGTAGATACATAGGGGTAAATACAAGGTTGATTTATGATATAATGCATTATGCAGAAGAACACGATATTCCTGGGATGTTATTAATGATAGAGTTTGGAAAAGCTTTCGATTCTGTATCATGGGATTTTATTGAACAAGTTTTTTGGGGGGGTTTGGTAATAGTATTTTGTCTTGAGTTAAAACTACATAGAAATGCTTTCTCGGTAGTTAATCAAGGTGTTAATTTGTCTTTTCCTCTTAATATTAAAAGAGAATATCGTCATGGAGATCCAATGGCCCCTTACTTGTTTATACTATGTGCAGAAATTTTGCTCATTAGATTAAGAAATAATGATATTACAGGTATATAATATTAAAATATTACAGGTATTGGTATCGATAATTGTCAAATACTAGTATCACAGTATGCAGACGACACATCAATTATATTAGATGGATCTGAAAAATCTTTGGCTGGGGCAATTAATGAATTGGACAATTACTCAAAAATTTCAAGTTTGAAAATTAACATAGAAAAAATTGAAGTAGTGTGGATAGGTCGTTAAAAGTATAGCCAGGACTCATTTTAACCACATTTAAATTAAACTTAAGTCTCTGATTAAAACTTGGAGTAGAAGGACTTTGACACAAATAGGCAGAATCCATATAATTAAGTCATTGCTTGTATCGCAACTTAATTATCGTACTATTTCGCTTCCAATCCAAACTAACTTTTTTTGAAGAATTTAAAGTCAATTCTGTTTCTTTTCTTATGGAATGGAGTGGGTCAGATAAAATCAAGAGAGATATTGTTGTTCCAGATAACATGAATGGAGGCTTGAAAATGATAAAGAGATATTTGTTCACTAAAATTGAATTGGATAAGGATACTATTCCAAACCAATAAAAAAAGGCAATCTATTTTTAAAACTTATATTGATATTGATATGTTGGCTAACTCTGGTAGCGAATATATTTACGTATGTATAAACAAATGTAAAAACCAGTTTTGGAGGGATGTCTTAAGATCATGGCATAGACTTAACCAACAACAGGAAAAGATGGAGAACACTGAGTCAGTTTGGGAAATACCGCTTCGGTATAATAAAAAGATATGTATTGAGAGGAAACTATTTTTTATAAAAAAAATGGTATTAAAAGGCGTTGTTAATATATTTGATGTAATGAAAGATCCATCTTTTTATTCTTTAAATGAATTCTCACAGAACTACCAGATTGCGAAAACAGTTTGCAATATCACGGCTTTACATCAGTCATTAAGAAGGTGATTTCTGGTTTGGATTTGAGTAATGATAGAATTGTCTGTTCCTTGATACCATCAAATTTAAGATAATTTTTTCGAGTGACCTAAAATGAAAGGCTCAAAGATGTTTTACAAAAAGCTTTTGAAAATTAACACAACACTTTTTAGTAAAAGAACACGGAACTTGATTTTTGATGATTTGAATGATACTGATTGGACAAATATATATAAAATGCCTTTCCAGGGCACAAAAATTACAAAACTTCAGTGGTTTCAGTTCCGAGTGGTTCATCATATTTTGACACAAATTCTTTTTTATTTAAAATCGGTCTGGTTAACTCCCCTCTTTGTATACTGTGTAATTCTAAAAGAGAAACTAATAACATATTTTATGATAATGTTTTGAGGTACAGTCATTACTACAAAGTTTTGAAACATTCTTACAGGCTTTATTAATTCCCTTTGCTGTAAATAAAAAGTCATTCCTATTTGGACTGATCTCTGATAATCATCCACCTATAAATAGGGTTGATAATGAAATGATTATAAATATTAAACAATATCTTTATAGGATACGCTTTCATAATTCAATACATTTAAATTCTTTGATTAATACAATAAAACCGTTATAATGTTCAAAAACATATTGCTATTGAAAAGGGAAAAAGGTAAAAAAAATGATACAGGGTGGAGTAAGTGGAAAGAAAACGTCTTTTAAAGCCTGTTTCAGTGCTTCTTAATTATATATTCTGCTGACTTATTATGATTTTTAAAGATATATGTATTATGAGAGTATTTAAAATTGTTTTACGAGGTCGAATACCGCAATTCTGTTAGCCTACCTTCCCCCTTTCTTAATCTTTATCTTACCCCCTTGTTATACTTAAGTGCAATATACCTCTATCAATACATGTACTATACGTCTAATTTACTATTACAGTTGTGTGACTTATTAACTAAAAGTGATGGCATGAACATAAAATAATGGGGAGTGTCATATATAATTCATGTTGTCAAGAGACATTTTAATCATACATGTAGATCTGTTTTAGTGTTTACACATACACATAAAATACAATATTTTACTTTATTATTTTTCTGAATTTTTTGTCACTTCTCATTGGTCAAAAACACGCGACGTGATCACCGATATAAACTATATTGCACGTTTTTGCCGGAAGTAGTTTATAGAAAAAGTATATTGCACGGTTATTTTTAGATAAAGTTATCGTTTGCGTTACCAAAACGCTTAGTCTTTCTGGCGCTTTGAAACAAACGCTTTGAAGACCTGACTTTGAAACGTAACCAAAAAATGTGACAGACGACGTTGATTGTTTCGGATTCTATCAAAGATGATGATGACTTCCAACCGATGACTACAGTTTAAGCTTTAAATTTTCAACATAAACACGGTAGGAGATTAGGAAATAATCGAAAAACATTCCTTAAGCATCTAGAGCCATTGAATAGTGAATACGTTTGATGTTTATTTTTTAAATTCCACCTAGGCTAGTTACAACATTATGCCTACGTACATGTGATATTATACAAATATAGTATTTTGTTTCGGTCAATACATGGTTATATCGACTACAGAAAAAATATCGACCTCTGACTACGTCCTCAGTCAATATTTTTTCTTAGGTCGATATAACCATGTATCGACCTCATCAAAATATTATATTTGTATAATATCACATGTACGTATACGTAGATATAGTATATTGCACGTGAAAAGGAAAAAAGAAAATGTTAGATACATTTGTCATGAACATTGAAATATTGACTATAAAAAGCAAACGATATGATGTATTTGGATACGATATATAATATATAATCTTATATGTAGCGTTTATCAAATATTTGAAAATTCTACTGAAAGCAAGGGCTTAAGAATTCAAAATGACATTGGTTCACGGAATAAATAAAAATATGTCAATAAAATTAAAACTTAATATGAATTTATTTACAACAGTATAAAGTTTGATCGAAAACAAATCATTAATAAAGAACATGTAAAACAATTTGTCATAAAAAGTAAATTTTGCAATGTCAACAGAATAGATAAATAACTGTACTAATTCTAAAGTAATTTTTCTAGAACCAATTCCCAGTTAATAACAGAAATAGTATAGTATATATAAAAGTAATTTTTTCTACTAACCTTGAAACAAGATTAAAAGTTGGATAGTCGGACTACCAGGTGTGAATGGTATTATTGTAGCCATTTGGTGATGACACTAAATCCAAATCCTTTACACGTGTAATGTCTTTCTGTGTGAAGTTCTAACCTTTGTATGAGGTACTTTAGTGGTTGAAGTGTTTTCAACTATACAGATGTGTCAAACATTCACCGCCAATTAAATAATAATACAAATATTGATTAGCATTTTCCTGAATTAAAGATATATACGTGTATATACATAGTATCCACATGGGCAGACCAATTATCTTTAAAGATCGCTTGTTAGTTTGTTTATATAAACTGTGAAATTGACCCATTTCCGACTCCGCCCCTTTTTATTTTTGACCAATGAAAATAATTCACTCCTTGACCCCGGTACTGTCGGCACGCCCCCCGCCATTAGGTCGGACACATTTGGTTTGACATTCGGTAGCAACATTTATCGATGTTGAGGTGGATTCGCACATGTAACAGACTCCACGATTAGCTGGTTATTGACAAAAATCGACATACACGTTTTTGTTCAAAGATACGTTTTCGTAAGTTTTTTTTAATTATTCTAAGTTAGAATAAGAGTAGTGATATAGCTTATTTAGATATATGTACGAAACGATCTATACGTAGTGAATCAATGCAAAACTTGACCAGTCGGTGAAGAGCAGACGACATGTAGCTTGATCAGTGAGTAGGCGTACTACTGTACGAAAGCCTTCATGCAGATCAATCAACAGTGACACTAGTGGCCTATGTGCGATATCAAGGTATAGAGAAGTTATGGTTGAGGGCAATACTTAAAGCACATGTAACTTGAAATAGACTTCAGCAATCAATGATCACATGGCACATTTAATTTTACTTCCCCATGAAAATGTATTTAGTTTGTATCCGCGGTGGTGGTGTTGGGGGTGGGGGGGGGGGGGGGGGGTGCTGATATGCGGGTAATATACATCAATTGAAACAGGGTTTTGAGAATAACTGTAGGAAATAAATAACACCAAGGATTTTACAAAAGTATCTTTCAGCAGAAACGTACTTGCTATCACGTCTCTTAGCTTACCTGTCAAAAGTCATAACAGCAACCACAGGAGTATGACGTTCTGTCAATAATATATGCATACATATATAAAAGATACTCATATATACTATATAAAAACACCAGGAATGAAATGAATCGCTGGCCAAAATTTTCACCACCTTCGGTAAAAGTTCTGTAAAAATTGTTCTGGGCAAGGTCTGCATGTGTCACCGCGCCGAATATACATAAAGATGTTATTCTTCACATATATCAACACTAGCCTGTTCACAACCCCATCACAATAAGTTTAATCCCGTGTCACGTGAAGTTAGCACCGTATTCGGGATTCGGGATTTGGGATTCGAATAACGAATCCGGTGCCAGCACCTTATTCGGGATTCAGTAAAACGTATATAGATATCATTTAAATACTTAAAAGCTGTAAAACACCTCCTTACTAAGTATTTCGTTACTCAGTGTGAATAACGAATCCGGTGTCAGGACCGTATTCGGGATTCGGGATTCGGGATTACAATAAGGAATCTGGTGACAGAAACTTATTCATTATTTAGTAAAACGTATACAGACATCATTTAAACACTTGAAAGCCGTCAAGCATTTCATTAGATCGTATTTCGTTATTCAGTTTGAATAGCAAATCCGGTGCCAGCACCTTATTCGGGATTCGGGATTCGAATAACGAATCCGGTGTCGGCACCTTATTCGGGATTCAGTAAAACGTATATAGACATCATTTGAATACCTGAAAGACGTAAAACAACTCCTTAGATCGTATTTCGTTATTCAGTTTAAATAACGTATACGGTGCCAGCACCGTATTCAGGATTCGTGATTTGTGATTCGGGATTCGAATAACGAATCCGGTGCCAGCACCGTATTTGGGATTCAGTAAAGCGTTTATAGACATTATTTGAATACCTGAAAGCCGTAAAACATCGTATTTATATATTCAGATTGAATAACGAATCCGGTGCCAGCACCGTATTCGGGGATTCGGGATTCGGGATTCCAATAATGAATCAGATGCCAGCACCGCATTCGGGATTCGGGATTCCAATAAAGAATCCGGTTCCAGCAACTTATTTGTCATTTAGTAAAACGTATATAGACATCATTTAAACACTTGAAAGCAGTAAAACACCTCCTTAGATCGTATTTCGTTATTCAGTTTGAATAACGAATCCGGTGCCAGCACCGTACTCGGGATTCAGTAAAGCGTTTATAGACATTATTTGAATACCTGAAAGCCGTAAAACATCTCCTAAGATCGTATTTATATATTCAGATTGAATAACGAAGCCTATATACGCCTTCTCCACATGATTGTATTACTGCATGTAGATGCATGTTTTTGCACTGGATTGACTCTATAAAATGACATTTAATTATTTTTTTAGAATTGATACAGATCGTGCATGTTACTGAAAAACACATTAATAGTTAATGATGTACATATACTATAGAAGGAATTACCTATAGCGATGAATAACATGCATAACTTATTATTATTGTTATATTAAACACTAAATGATCACGGTATTAATTGGTCAGTGTTCAATATTAGCTTAATTTGATTTTAATTAAACTGGATTTTGACTCTTAACATGATCCCTCGATTTCACTCTCACTCCGACATTCATTGTAACCTGCAGGCAGCACTAAAATGACCATGGTGTTTTACCACTGAGTGTCTACCCAACCACAAATATACAGATCATGAGCAACACTGATGGAGTATATAATTATTTATAAATACAGGTATATTCATTTTTACATTCAATCCATAAAGAAAAAGAAACGAATTTTCGTTTGCACTTAACATTCATGATTTCGCCAGTCTCTAGGCCAAGCCCCATCATACTATATGATACAACAAAGGAGAAAGTAGGAATAGATTAGTAAATATGCAGATGAATTAAAATATATATTCATTTTACTAGTACTTAAAAGTTACTAAAGGCTTTAAGATCTAACTGTTGATTCAATGTATTTCTGGATAAATGCACACATTGCAGAATATAGATCATAACTAAGGCGATTACTTCCCCTTGTTAGCAAGTTAATATACATAAACATTTAGTTTACGATTCAATCTAAGATTAAGTTGGATATCTACTTTTAGGAGAGACAGAGAGTCAATTAAAGGTCATCTTTCAGTTATGATCTAGGGTAAAATAGAAAGAGGTGACAAACATCTTCAACAGAGCTGCAACAAATACAAGAGTTTAATTGACTTGCTTGGATTCTAAGTTAGCATAAAATAATGTTAAATGATCTAGATCCACTATACAAGTATCTAAAAGCATAAGTACATAATTTCTCAGCATAAGTGTGTATGGCATGACGGCTTGTTGTGCCGACCTCTTGATGAGAATCTGGAAGTACTCTTGATGAAGTGGCCCACACTGAAGCTATGATGACCGATGGAGTCTCCATTTTGAAGTTAGGTGAATCAACGTGCCTGTTAAAGGCACTTAGATATATGTGTGAACTCCAAGCTCCGGACTTCATCCAATACATTCAATCTGAATATATAAATACGATGTTAGGAGATGTTTTACGGCTTTCAAGTGTTTAGATGATGCCTATATACGTTTTACTAAATGACGAATAAGTTTCTGATTCCTTTTTAGAATTCCGAATCCCGACTACGGTGCTGGCACCGGATTCGTTATTCAAACTGAATATCGAAATACGATCTAAGGAGGTGTTTTACTGCTTTTAAGTGTTTAAATTATGTCTATATACGTTTTACTAAATGACAAGTAAGTTTCTGGCACCGGATTCCTTATTGATTCGTTATTCAAACTGAATAACGCAATACGATCTAAGGGGGTGTTTTACTGCTTTTAAGTGTTTAAATTATGTCTTTATACGTTTTACTAAATGACAAGTAAGTTTCTGGCACCGGATTCCTTATTGGAATCCTGAATCCCGAATACGGTGCTGGCACCGGATTTGCTAATCAAACTGAATAACGAAATACGATCCAATACATTCAATCTGAATATATAAATACGATGTTAGGAGATGTTTTACGGCTTTCAAGTGTTTAGATGATGCCTATATACGTTTTACTAAATGACGAATAAGTTTCTGATTCCTTTTTAGAATTCCGAATCACGACTACGGTGCTGGCACCGGATTCGTTATTCAAACTAAATATATAGAAACGCTTGTCAGGAGATTTTTTACGACTTTCAAGTATTCAAATGATGTCTATATAAGTTTAACTGAATCCCGAATAAGGTGCTGGCACCGGATTCGTTATTCGAAACCCGAATCCCGAATACGATGCTGGCACCGGATTCGTTATTCAAACTGAATATCGAAATACGATCTAAGGAGGTGTTTTACTGCTTTCAAGTGTTTAAATGATGCCTATATATGTTTTACTAATGAAAATAAGTTTCTGTCACCGGATTCTTTATTGGAATCCCGAATCCCGAATGCGGTACTGGCATCGGATTCGTTATTGGAATCTCGAATCCCGAATTCCGAGTACGGCGCTGGCACCGGATTCGTTATTCAATATGAATATATAAATACGATCTTAAGAGATGTTTTACGGCTTTCAGGTATTCAAATAATGTCTATAAACGCTTTACTAAATCCCAAATACGGTGCTGGCACCGGATTCGTTATTCGAATCCCGAATCCCAAATCCCGAATCCCGAATCCCGAATGCGGTACTGGCATCGGATTCGTGATTGGAATCTCGAATCCCGAATCCCGAGTACGGCGCTGGCACCGGATTCGTTATTCAATCTGAATATATAAATACGATCTTAGGAGATGTTTTACGGCTTTCAGGTATTCAAATAATGTCTATAAACGCTTTACTGAATCCCGAATACGCTGCTGGCACCGGATTCGTTTTTCGAATCCCGAATCCTAAATCACGAATCCCGAATCCCGAATGCGGTGCTGGCATCGGATTCGTTATTGGAATCTCGAATCCCGAATCCCGGGTACGGCGCTGGCACCGGATTCGTTATTCAATCTGAATATATAAATACGATGTTAGGAGATGTTTTACGGCTTTCATGTATTCAAATAATGTCTATAAACGCTTTACTGAATCCCAAATACGGTGCTGGCACCGGATTCGTTATTCGAATCCCGAATCCCAAATCCCGAATCCCGCATGCGGTGCTGGCATCGGATTCTTTATTGGAATCCCGAATCCCGAATACGGTGCTGGCATCGGATTCGTTATTCAATCTAAATATGTAAATACGATGTTAGGAGATGTTTTACGGCTTTCATGTATTCAAATAATGTCTTGTTATGTCAAATAAACGCTTTACTGAATCCTGAATACGGTGCTGGCACCGGATTTGTTATTCGAATCCCGCATCCTAAATCACGAATCCCGAATACGGTGCTGACACCGGATTCGTTATAGGAATCCCGAATTCCGAATACAGTGCTGGCACCGGATTCGTTATTCAAACTGAATAACGAAATACGATCTAATTATATAAGGAGGTGTTTTACGTCTTTCAAGTGTTTAAATGATGTCTGTATACGTTTTACTAAATAACGAATAAGTTTCTCTCACCGGATTCCTTATTGAAATCCCGAATCCCGTATCCCGAATACGGTGCTGGCACCGGGTTCGTGATTCAAACTGAATAACGAAATACGTAGTAAGGAGGTGTTTTACGGCTTTCAAGTATTTAAATCTATATACATTTTACGGAATCCCGAATACGGTGCTGGCACCGGATTCGTTATTGGAATCCCGAATCCCGAATACGGTGCTGGCACCGGATTCGTTATTCGAATCCCGAATCCCAAATCACGAATCCCGAATCCCGAATGCGGTGCTGGCATCGGATTCGTTATTGGAATCTCGAATCCCGAATCCCGAGTACGGCACTGGCACCGGATTCGTTATTCAATCTGAATATATAAATACGATCTAAGGAGATGTTTTACGGCTTTTAGGTATTCAAATAATGTCTATAAACGCTTTACTGAATCCCGAATACGCTGCTGGCACCGGATTCGTTTCTCGAATCCCGAATCCCAAATCACGAATCCCGAATCCCGAATGCGGTGCTGGCATCGGATTCGTTATTGGAATCTCGAATCCCGAATCCCGGGTACGGCGCTGGCACTGGATTCGTTATTCAATCTGAATATATAAATACGATCTTAGGAGATGTTTTACGGCTTTTAGGTATTCAAATAATGTCTATAAACGCTTTACTGAATCCCGAATACGCTGCTGGCACCGGATTCGTTTTTCGAATCCCGAATCCTAAATCACGAATCCCGAATCCCGAATGCGGTGCTGGCATCGGATTCGTTATTGGAATCTCGAATCCCGAATCCCGGGTACGGCGCTGGCACTGGATTCGTTATTCAATCTGAATATATAAATACGATGTTAGGAGATGTTTTATGGCTTTCAGGTATTCAAATAATGTCTATAAACGCTTTACTGAATCCCGAATACGCTGCTGGCACCGGATTCGTTATTCGAATCCCGAATCCCAAATCACGAATCCCGAATCCCCGAATACGGTGCTGGCACCGGATTCGTTATTCAATCTGAATATATAAATACGATGTTAGGAGATGTTTTACGGCTTTCAGGTATTCAAATAATGTCTATAAACGCTTTACTGAATCCCAAATACGGTGCTGGCACCGGATTCGTTATTCGAATCCCGAATCCCAAATCCCGAATCCCGCATGCGGTGCTGGCATCGGATTCTTTATTGGAATCCCGAATCCCGAATACGGTGCTGGCATCGGATTCGTTATTCAATCTAAATATGTAAATACGATGTTAGGAGATGTTTTACGGCTTTCATGTATTCAAATAATGTCTTGTAATGTCAAATAAACGCTTTACTGAATCCCGAATACGGTGCTGGCACCGGATTTGTTATTCGAATCCCGCATCCTAAATCACGAATCCCGAATACGGTGCTGACACCGGATTCGTTATAGGAATCCCGAATCCCGAATACAGTGCTGGCACCGGATTCGTTATTCAAACTGAATAACGAAATACGATCTAATTATATAAGGAGGTGTTTTACGTCTTTCAAGTGTTTAAATGATGTCTGTATACGTTTTACTAAATAACGAATAAGTTTCTGTCACCGGATTCCTTATTGAAATCCCGAATCCCGAATCCCGAATACGGTGCTGGCACCGGATTCGTGATTCAAACTGAATAACGAAATACGTAGTAAGGAGGTGTTTTACGGCTTTCAAGTATTTAAATTTATATACATTTTACGGAATCCCGAATACGGTGCTGGCACCGGATTCGTTATTGGAATCCCTAATCCCGAATACGGTGCTGGCACCGGATTCGTTATTCGAATCCCGAATCTTAAATCACGAATCCCGAATCCCGAATGCGGTGCTGGCATCGGATTCGTTATTGGAATCTCGAATCCCGAATCCCGAGTACGGCGCTGGCACCGGATTCGTTATTCAATCTGAATATATAAATACGATCTTAGCAGATGTTTTAGGGCTTTTAGGTATTCAAATAATGTCTATCGTTATTCAATCTGAATATATAAATACGATGTTAGGAGATGTTTTACGGCTTTCAGGTATTCAAATAATGTCTATAAACGCTTTACTGAATCCCAAATACGGTGCTGGCACCGGATTCGTTATTCGAATCCCGAATCCCAAATCCCGAATCCCGCATGCGGTGCTGGCATCGGATTCTTTATTGGAATCCCGAATCCCGAATACGGTGCTGGCATCGGATTCGTTATTCAATCTAAATATGTAAATACGATGTTAGGAGATGTTTTACGGCTTTCATGTATTCAAATAATGTCTTGTAATGTCAAATAAACGCCTTACTGAATCCCGAATACGGTGCTGGCACCGGATTTGTTATTCGAATCCCGCATCCTAAATCACGAATCCCGAATACGGTGCTGACACCGGATTCGTTATAGGAATCCCGAATCCCGAATACAGTGCTGGCACCGGATTCGTTATTCAAACTGAATAACGAAATACGATCTAATTATATAAGGAGGTGTTTTACGTCTTTCAAGTGTTTAAATGATGTCTGTATACGTTTTACTAAATAACGAATAAGTTTCTGTCACCGGATTCCTTATTGAAATCTCGAATCCCGAATCCCGAATACGGTGCTGGCACCGGATTCGTGATTCAAACTGAATAACGAAATACGTAGTAAGGAGGTGTTTTACGGCTTTCAAGTATTTAAATCTATATACATTTTACGGAATCCCGAATACGGTGCTGGCACCGGATTCGTTATTGGAATCCCGAATCCCGAATACGGTGCTGGCACCGGATTCGTTATTCAAACTCATTTTTGAATCCCGAATAAGGTGCTGTCACCGGATTCGTTATTCGAATCTCGAATCCCGAATCCCGAATACGGTGCTAACTTCACGTTGCTGTCATGTTGAAAGTTTGCAGATTTCACGGCCACTTTGTTTTGTTCCCGAATCCATGCGCTGACGTCACAAGATGGGATGGGACATCCTAAAAACATGATTGGGTCTGAATCTAAATCAAACGTACCAAACTGGGCTTTTGAATGTTGTCTGCATCTACATTTGTACATGTTCACAATTACCACATTAATTTAGAAACCTTGGTAGGGAAACTGAGTAGAAAAGATCATATGAACCCGAATGTTTTAATGAATTCCTGTCAGAAAGTGAGCCTAAAAGAATCAATATTCAAAATTTTCTGATGTCCCACCAACCATATTCCATATACAAAAATAAATAAATATGTCTTCACACCTACCTTCAATTACCATTATTTATTATGTGACTTAATATATATACGCTACATAGTGTATAATTGATTCACAGTTTCCCTATGAGTAATTGTCATGGCCATTTCCCATAAAAGGACAGTTCAATGAGGCTAGTGAGAATGATGTACAAAACGTCCGTCTTCTTGGAAATATACCAAGATTTGAAGATATTGTTTTCTTTTGTTTTTGGAAGTATGCTAGCTTCTGTAACTTCACAAGACATTTAAAATTATTGTATTGATATTTACATGTATATATAAATATGTACTATACAGGTAGATAAGCCAGGTTTTCTTTCCATAATAAATTACAAAAGATCCTTTCAAATATCCTACTTATATTTTTAAAAATATGGATTTTTTTGGTATTAGTACATATCCATATGTAATCGATATATAACACACACTGTCAGCGCTATGCCGGTGAAATATAATGTGTCTCATTATTTCTGACCGTAAAGTGCAGATTTGCTACCGACTTATCCATGCGGTTCCAGGCTGAATATGATATAGCTTTTAGGAAAACTAACAATAATATTAATACCCTGAAAAGGACACTGTCACAAACTGTATATACAATAATTAACTAGTATTGATAGTTGTGATCTTCACAAAAAAGTTCTTTTGAAATGTGTCCAGTTCAGGCTCGGTGATGAAGCCTAAGAAAAAAAAATTAAATACAAACTCACAAAACGTAGAAGCTACAAATAACGTTATTAGACGTTCTTTGCCTAGATCTATAACCTTTTCTCGGGCGTTTCACACTGTAAATAATGGTCCTGGGTGGTCTGAAGTAAAACTTTGCCAAGATACTGGATGTCAAATCCTTCCTGATACTCGAGTATCACAGGAGGAAACAACAAGAAAAATATTGTGTAAAACAAGAATTACAAAAAACTGTATTACATAAGTTGAAAAGAAAATACAAACTATGAAAATGTATAAGTTGTACGAGAGCAACACAAAAAATGTTGAATACAAGAAGGGCTTACTGTTATCAACTAAGGGGAAGGGGGGTGTCGAAAAACATTAAGGGCAACAGGGGTAAAATATTAAAGGCACAGGATAACCGTGTAACTGATCACACTTATTACCTTCCACAACCAGGTCACAGCAGACAATGAGGCTGGTGACTCTCTGTACAAGTACCATTTTTACAACACTTTTCACTAGAAATGTTTGTAGCATTGCTTTTTAATACCAAGTGATCATACTTGACACATAATTTATTATGACATAAATGACTGACCTCGAGCACCCGACCACATTTCATGACACTGTCGGTCCGGGTTACTCTATTGTCAACCATATAAGCTAGTCTATGGGCTAGGTCATTTGTCACGGACTTATCTGGCCAAGTAACATGGACAACTCCATAGCCCCAGGCATTAACCCCTCCCTGCCACAGTAAAATACTTTTTCTTGTAAAGTGATGTATTTTCCCAAAATGCCTCCATGATATTAAATTAACTAAATAGTGAATAAACTATCATTTTAAATTGAAATAACATGCATAAAAATCCGCTTGTGATGAGCTAATTGTCAAAACAGTAAAATCCGACAATGCTAGCATCAATAAGTGTATCTAAAATTCTTTTCATACAAATATAACTTACTTATACTTTTTGGAAAGGTTATTCAGTCACGAATACAATTACGAAGTGTAAAAGGGTGTTCACCAGTAAAACCTCTTCACAAAGTCCATGCTCGTCTGACATACAGCAGTAACGCACAGAATACCAAGTGAAAACACAGGACATTGTCAAATTTTCAAAATTACCCTAAGTATCCTCCAAATGCAAAAATTAATGCCCAAATACTATTTTCAAAGAATAGAAAACATGCATTAATATTTATGGCATGAGTTGACAAAAAATGGTTTATTTTAAGCCAATAGTCCACCCTCTAACATGTAGTTCATTCTCGAGCCATTAACATTAATTTTGGGCCAATCAGAGGCGAGATCTTATTTATAGGTGTCTTACCTATACAACTAGGTGAATATACCGTACATCTTCTATAAATGTAAGCTTGAGTTTGAACCAAATATTTTGTGATTTTTACTTTTTTTTTAATTTTATACTATACACCGATACCTTTCAGTTTCACTCGGGGTCGCTGTTACAAAGATCTCACAACATGCATATATGTGGGACAAGGTTTTTAAGTATGCATATTTATTGACTCCATTAATTTTAAGCAATATTAATTATTATAATACATTTTGTTTCATATCAGCACTTCCATGGCGGGTATGGTCCTAATAGCAGAGACACAAAAGGTTCACACGCGTCAACCACCTAAGAGGAAAAATCATTTTTCCACCCTCAGTAAACAGGAAAGGTAAATTGATTACAATGCATTACAAAGTATCAGTTATTATGTGTACAAACTACAACACATTCACATCAGTAAGGGTTGTACCTCCATTGTAGTATTTGTACATGTCCGAGTGATTGAAGATGTCCCAATATATTCCACAATCCCTTCGTCTCTGGGTCACAAGTTCGCATCCCATGAGGGGCAGTTGGTAGATACTTTTCTCCGGGTACTCCAGCTTTCATCCAACCAACAAACCTGGCACGGTCCCAAATTACACTATAATTATACTTGAATTATATAACTTGAAATCAAGATTTGAAGGGCTAAAGTGTCTGTAGAGGTTTTACAATTATACATGTATGTCATAATTTAATATGTCAAATCATTTAACGAGTTTATCATATTCAGTACTGTAGCCGCAAGTGTATGGATGCATAGAAAACAAATCAATTTCGTTTCTATATAGGAGTAGCGAAATAACTTCAAATTCAGCTCTGAGTTGTCATTACTATATCACGTAACAATCATGCGACGTCACAGACTGATCATGATGTCAATATTAATACATGTGTCTTAAGATATTATTATGACATCGCCATGGATGAATGTGTCAGTTTTGAGATAAAATTAGATATGAGAGTCTGAAATTAAAGAATGTCAAGGCTCAAATTTAGCGACCCCCGAAGATTTCGCGGATTTTTCAGTGTGTCTAAGGGATTATGTAGAGGATTAAGTACAACCTCGAGCATTCAATTTGCAGCAAATCAAACCCAGCAATATTACTGATTACAATAAAAAATAACAGCATTGTTTATTAAACCAATATACGATCAACTAATCATTATGACCCGGAGGTTATCAAAAACCAAAAGTACCAGAGCAATGAAGCAAATTAAACCCAGCAATATTACTGATTACAATCCAAAATAATAGCATTGTTTATTAAACCAATATACGATCAACTAAAAATTATGACATAAAGTTTATTTAAAACCAAAACCTATCGAGCCAAGCTTTAATGACAACCAAAGTCCATCAAACCAAT
>SAYR01037756.1:128649-204136 GCA_004382745.1 Argopecten irradians irradians | reverse complement strand
CATGGCTCCAAGAATCACAATAAATTGGCAAGATGGCATGAGGTATATTTGTTCAACGTGAATTAAGATAACGTGTTCTTCCAAGACCAAGGGTATTCGTGGACAGGACAAACCCTTAGAAAGCTTTGAACGAGGACGAAGTGTTCCGTCGGTTTAGGTTTAGACCAAGAACGATCATTTTTGTTGTAGGTCTAATAGAAAATTGTAAAAAATCGTACGAAACGCAGCCTACGCGCTTCCGCCTCTATTGCAGGTGTTAGTAACATTAGATTTTTAGCAACAGGCTTGTTCCAGCAATTGATTGCGATTCCTTGAACAAGATTTCCGCAGCCACCATTAGCAGGATTGTGCGGCGAGTCACAAGAGCTTTGACCAGTCTTGTGAAAGATTTTATCAAATTTCCGACTGGTAGGGCGGCAACAAACAGTCAAACAAGAGTTTGGGTCAATAGCAGGCTAAGATCGTGCATGAAAAATATTGTTTTTCAAAATAAATAGCTCACATATATTGAAATTACGCCGTCCTTCAAAACAACACTCAATCCAAATTCAACGGTAGCGGAAGTGACGTCTGTGATGACGGACGGTGTTACTAACAACACCTTCTGTGACAATAAGCTACATGGTAACTTGAGTTGAACACTATTTTAAAGCTGTTCATGGTTTTCTTCGTTTGCATTTCATATCACAGTTTGATGTTATTTAAATTACACATCAATGGACTACAATATATGTAACTAATAAATATGTATATGAAAACTAATTAATGTCATTAAAAACGCAACTAAAAGTGTTTTCATCCAAGTTAATGATCATTAGTCCGCAGTCTTATTAGTGCCGACACGACGTTTGTTTGTCAACTAGAATTTTTTTTTAAATTGAAAAGGGCCTTTAAATAAGATTCAACACATTTTTGACAATTAAAAAGTATATTTAATAAGACAAAAACGAAATCAATATGGACAAATCATAGCCAACTTACGAACATTTTTAGATAAGAGAGAAGGTTGATTTAAGGCCTAATACATGTAGCATGTACAGTAAATGAGAACACTACAGATACAGTACAGTTAGTTTTGATATATTTCAATTTAGCCTAAATATCGATTTGACGAAAAGGACATTGTCAAAAAATAGAGCCAAAAAAAACGATAACTAAAAATATTGTATAATAAACCAGTGTATATATAATTTCAAGCATTACTGTTCATATATAGTAATTACAGGTGCCCGTGTTCTATATGCTAATATAGAAAATAATTCCATAGCCCCCCCCCCTATAGGTTTCGTACAAGACATCAGTTAGCAGTATGGGAGAGCTTTATATTCATTCTATATTACCATAGAACCCTGGTAAATAGTTAGGAGTGTGTTAGTTTTTTTTTCTGTACCTTGTTGACGATATTAGTCATACGTATACAGTTTGGTGATTTCATATCTCTACATATATAAAGATGTAATGAAAACAGGATGTTTATATAGGCTAATTGAATATTATCATATTACAAAAAAATGAAGAAAACATTCCGCAATATCTTATTTAAGTTTTGTTGTTTTCAAATAATTGGAAAGTGTGGAATTTTTTATAACACAACTATTGTTGAAAGTCTAAATAGTCATCTTTTAACTACATTTAACAGGAGTACATGATGATTTTGTTTGCTGTTTATGTTCTTGATTTTAAACTCATTTGAATATTCGTGAATGACAGATCAAAATAACTTATAACTTCTGGATTCATCACAATGTGATGTGGACAAACGTTTTCCTGAAGAAAAAAAAGATAGAGAAACAACTTCATTACCTCTTACCTGAATAGCAAAAAAAATTTGTACAAAATAAGAAATCAAATATACTACTAGACTTACCAAAAACTAATTTCTTACCAAAACTAATTTCTCAGACTCCTTGTTTTTTTTACACCTGGTTGAGGAACTTTGAAAAATGATTTGTTTTTCAAAGAGTTGGGGTAAGTTATCAAAAACTAAATACTGGTAACAGTATTCATGTATACAAAAAGAGATATTTTACAACAAATTGTATTGGTGTTTTTAGTTTAATGATTTATCTAAGTGTGTTAATACTTACACTAATGGGCTCATCAGTAGCAGTCTAGCGCGTAAGCAAACGATTAGGGTATCTGAGCATGTACAGTGACTGAAAAAAAAGTTAAAAGTATTACATAGGGTTCCTTGCCCAAAGTCAACAGTCATAACTTTATGACTATATGGTTCATCGGATGCGGATTGTTCCTCAAGCCGCAGACTGATTTTATACATTGAGAGAGAACAAATGGATAATAAAAACGTTACAGCAGTTCCAACGCTATCACAGTTCAGATCCTTTATTTACTTACAAGTACTTTTCCTGCATCCATTTGTTGATGGGAAGTGCAACTGGAAAAAATGAGATCGAAATAACATAATATAGTTGACTACACAACACTGTCATTTTTTGGGACATAATTTTTGTACAAAATAAGATCAAGTTTGTTGTATTGAGGCCATAGAATTTAAATGCTCATCACTCTCAACAATTTAGATAAAAAATTCATGACTTTTGGTATTGTTTGCTTCAGGTACTTCAGTTTGCGTTTAGTTGGTTAGTCGCTGTGTATATTTTAATAATAAGATAAGCTGTTTTAATGTTGAGATTTACTTTTTATTCAAAATAAGCTTTACTTGAAATTCATTCAAGCTGTCAGCCACTGCAAACACTCCTCTTCTGGCAGTATTGGCAACACTGCTGTTAGCTATAACATGAAAAATTAAAAAAAATGGTGAAATTATGAACCTACCTACAGTTATTAAGTTTTTTTCTCCTTAGATTAAAGATGAACCTTACTTCAGGTATCAAGTCAGATTCGTGGTTTTTTTTTTGGCTGTTGAAAGACCTGTTCATGCATATGTGTGTAAATGTTTGTCTGCGAGTAGATGTGTTGTCCATAAAAAGATTGTGAATGTTTCTTGTACATGTATATTCACTATTTTTACAATTTAACGCTAAAGTAATTATCATATATTACACGAGTTAAAGTATCCTTTTCTTTATCTGAATTATGCGTTTATTATCTGGCCATAATAAGGGAAAGAATTGCAGTCAAATAACTCATATTAAAATCTATACCTGACACACGGATAATTTAAAATTCTCACTAGCCTTATATTACCACAGGCACCTGTGGCAGCGAAAAAATTTAAACCAATAGTATACATATATAACTATTGTATCATGAAGGTATGAACTCGGCGGTCCAGAAAACACGGACCTATTATTTTTATTAACACCGTGATTATTTTAATAAATGTGCTATATCAACATTGACGGATATCTTACCTAAAGAGAAATAATTTATCTTTCCCTCTTGAGTGCTTAATGAACAAAATTGGCACAGAGTATTTACGAAGGTATTGGCTTGACTGAATCGGGGAAATTTACGTCCAAATATGCTCGGTAGACATTTCCCTGTCCGGTCTCGGCTCTAATGGGTACCTCAAAAACCAAGCCAAAATCACAAAATCTACGCTTGTGGTGGTAACAGTACCCATAACTGTGTTTCATTCCACAATCTCCTTTAGACGGTGCCATTACCCGTTACTTTGCAGAAACTCCATTTAAACATCCGTATAGCCCACTTACCTTTAACCGTCACCGCCATGTTCGTCAATTTCCTTGGCAATTTCCTCGTTTCATCAAGTCATCATCAATGGAAACTATAAATGTATATTGTGTCTTTAGGTAGATATCGTCAATGTTGTATAGGGAGGCCCATTTATTTAAAATAATCACGTTAAAAAAAATAAAATAGTGTCTAGTTTTTTCTGGGACCGCGAGTTCAACCCTTGATCACTATTTCAGCTATATATATGATATACTGTTAGTTTAAAAAAATGCGTTGCCAGCATTCCATGTGTTTATTCACCCTACTCCTGTATTATACAACAAACTCATTTGTCATAGTTGAAAAACACATCGTCTTGGGCTCTGTCATAGCAAATATCTGAGAACTACATAAAGAAGATAAATCCAGTTACTCAATTACATTGTGTGACATTATTTAAAGAATGCTCCAGCCGCTGACAAAAACTAGTTATTTTTTCACTATCAAAAACGATTAACAGAAAAATTTAGCTAATTTTCTTCAATTACAAAAGTTACATGACCTTTATTAGGGCAATATTTAAATGCACGACTTAAACGCCCAATTATCTGTTCAAATGATGAATATCATGTATGGTCCTGTCCGGTGGTGGGGCATCCTTTTAATGATATACACTGTATGTTATATATAATGTACTATAAAGATCTACAATTATACCCCCCACTTACATGTAACTAAGTGACTTACCATCTGTATCTTTCCCACACCTCAGGGATACCATAATTCCAGGGCCTTGAGGCCATGTGCAGCAATAATAAATCTCCCCGCAGCAGAAAGGCTTTCTGAGGTGAAATCACCTCCTGTCTAGGGTTTCTGGCTACTATCCAATTTTGGGCCTTTGCTAATCATATGGAATGAACAAACTATTAATGACATACATTATTAACTTTAAAGTATCAATTTCTGTATTTCAACCTTTCCATTGGAGTCGTTTATGACTTTCTGTTTAAATTTGGAAAGTGCCTTTATATAGTATGTTCTTGTCTTCAAAAGTATCAAATTACTAACGCCATTTGCACAGAAATACTCTTTTACGAATAACTGAATCATCTTTTAAGAAAACACAAGTCACACACTTTTTATTTTTAGTTCTTAAAAAAATAAAAACTGAAGGACCAGAACAGTACCAGTTTTATATTAAAAAACTTTTTATGTTACTTGAAATACAATATATCTTAAACGTTTCAAGGTGTGTCAATATTAATCAGCAGAGTGTGTAGAGTAATTTACATTGGATATATTATAAATCCAGTCTTAGTTAAAAATTGCTACCTCTTTGTTTGCGTATTACAAATACATTTTTTCTTGTATGTCTTTAGGTCTCTCTTCTAGCCAGTCTCTTGGGAATTGCCTAAATTGCAAAATTAAAGTGCATCTTATTTTAGTATGTTCACATCAGGTATATAACATACTTCATCAGCGCCCCTGGTTCATCGCCTTGACAGGAGTAGCTCCAACATCTGAAGTTAGTGTATCAGCTAGCTAGCCTAAAGTCTGGACAGGTCCTGTATCTTCAACCTCAGTCTGCAGGTCAATTACAATTACGTCACTATATTTATAACATTACTAGCACTTTCAGCCCTATCGTACGTGTGACACAAATGTAATTATATAATACTAATGTGTGATCCGTCCTCTCTTAATAGCCACTTAGCGATCGTTTTATTTTTTCTTAAAAAACAAGAGAGCCCACAATATCCTACTGATGAACAGCAGTCCTATACTTTGAGGTTCGTCAATTTTGTCCAACTTAAAGTTCAATTTCTTCCATAAAAAAAAACTTCGGAAATGGCCTTTACAGCAGAAATGTATTGCTATACGGAATTAAAAGTACCAGTCACTTACTCACATACTTTCGTCGGGAAGAGGACGTTACGTATTGTATCTACCACTATGCGAAGCCGATCTATTTAAGACTCCTAACGCGAACACAACGAAAGATCAGAGAATAGCCCCTCAGTTCACAGAACACTTACTCACCCAACAACTGGAAGTGGTGTATTGAATATTTTTGAATATTGTATCCGATATGTAACGTCACTCTGCATCCCTCTGCTGCATAACATCAGTTGGCAAACAGAAAAGATTCATCTTACGTTTGCACATTGCTAAGCGGACAAGTAAGTCGTGACACGAGGAGAAAAATCCTGAAAGCGTCTGGAGAGTCTTTTCTTATCTCATAGTCATCAAACAAGTACTACATTTTATTTATAATGGCTATAGCGGAAACTCATACTATACATTATACCTAAAGTCAACCCAATATTCAGTCACTCTTTTGATGTCAAACCCAGACGGTCGTTACCATGATCACTCGCTCAATTGACCCTTGTCGTACAGACATGACTTTGATTTTACCGATTTGCTCGTACGGGTACTTGGCAGTTCATCTCTTTGCCAATGCTTCGCATGACCGATAATATGTGGCTGGGTTCAATCGTGACTTGTGCAGATTCTCATATGATATATTCGATGAATGACTTCGTGAGGTTAGGGTGTCAATTCCTCTGATAAAGAGGCAGGAACTTGAAGAACTCCCTATATAATGATTCAATCCCCCCATACATCGATTGATCATAAAATGTTCGTATCTTTGGAATATATCTGAAACAGAGTTTCCCTCATGTCGACACAGATTTTTGCTTTGGTTACTAATTTGCTGCGCTTGTAAAGCTCCACCATTTGCTCCATTGGGATTGGTCTCATCCATAGATCCTGGTGTGCTTGGAGAATATGTACTGTGAGGTGTGTCTGGTTTACCAGTCATTCGCACATAACATTCAGAATAGAGTTTGCATCATCGCTTTGTTAGGGTGGTAAGTGGTTATTGGTGAGGTAATGAGTTTCCCTTGTACATGTGACGTCGATCTGACTCCAGAGACTCTGCAGAGAATAAGTACGGGTCCCCACTCTTTTTCGTCGGCGTATGAGATCACTTACCATTACTTGCTCTGATTTTACATCTCACGTGTAAACGAGATCGGGATAACATCTAAATATGTCCATCCATTCTGAATCCAGGATCAGATGAAATCAAGTTGGAGACTGGCCAGAAAGTTGAGCTATGGGATCGACATCCTTGATAAAAAAATCCTCCATTCAACGGGCAGTCTGTTGTTGTGAAGGAATCGTAAACAGAATCTAGCTCTTTAAGACTGCGCTTTTCTGAAAAGGTTGTAGTAGATTCAGCAGTGCCATGTTCAAAATGCCAGTAGTTTTCTGGCGAGCTCTTATTTCTTCGTCTACTCCTTACAGTGACCTATCTCTTGATACCGCCATTTACTATTGAGGGTGACCACCTCTTTCTTCTTGCTCGTTCCAGTATCCGATTTGGCTTGTTCCACCACTGCCGAGCGGGATAGACCATGTGATCACCATTACATCGTCCGGCCACGTTTTCTGGAGAGGTCTTCCTTAGTCAGGTAATCGTCTATACAAATAGGCCGCGACACACTTGCCGTTTACCTCCTAGGTAACCTCCTGATTGTACGTCTCTGTAGTATCATACTTCAGCTTGAATCTCCCCGATGGCTTAGTTTTCTGTAGACATGTAACCCACTTGTTGATATCGGGGACGTAGAAGTTTGTTCATCGTAAAAATGGATAAAGTTTAAGTGTGAAGTGTCAGGAGCTCTTCCAGTCAAGAAGAAGTAGATTCACTATTGCTGGTCTTTATATCGAATACCCATGTTGGATATTTGTTGTTAAGTTGATAACGTCCGTAATAGGGGTTCGCCAGACCTGAATTTTCTGTTATGAAAATATCGCCTAAAAATGGTAATTGTAAAGACTTCCAGATTGATACTCAACGTCACACCTGTGCACAATATACAATCTAATGGTACGGTCCGTCACGCGTTTTCAAAGGTTGTGAAACTCGGTTAAAGAGCTATCATCCATAAATCCGCTTAAATTCAGTGGCGTATTGACTGAGATTTTCTAAATGCACGGTGTGTTATTTGGGAGTTTAGAACTGTGTGCTATCTCAAATACAGAACAGATCCATGCGTTGAAATGATGGTTATTTAGCTAGTTTCTTAATATCCTCCTCTGGTAAGTAAGTGGATTGAATTTTTTGAGGCCACCCTTCCAACTGTACTATCGGTAGCTCGTATCTTACCGTTTCCGTATTGCGTTTCTTGAAAATGTTAGTAAGATTTTCCAGATAGTGTCGGAACCTCGCTTTGGAACCTTCTGTTATGAATTCTGATTTGGTTAAATGTTCCGTCTATGGTTTGTGTCTCTGAAAGTCGTTGGACGTGATACGGATGGGAGTGCCTTGTTGTCAAATCGTTGGCTGATTTTAAAACAAGTTGCGTCGTTCCACTGTACCTTGATATCGCATCCTCTTGAAAGGCGTGTTTGGATGGATCTACTGTCAATCACAATAACCAGCTTATGCATATCGAAACAAGATTTAATTCAACCTCCTGCTCTAATTGTGGAAAGATCGAACCACCCACCCGGTTTTTTCGACACTTTGTTCTTATTTAAAACAATATCCTTTACCACATGGATCCTATGTGAGTATTTGTCGCTATCAACACCAAGTAAGAATCGACCTTAGAAGATTTATCAATGGAAAGCCAACCATCAGAGGGATTGTTTTCAATGTTTCACAGTGGAATTATTTGCATACATTATGGGAACATGAAGCTTCCCGCTTCTAATCTTATTTCGCGGATTTTTTTTCCGGCAAATATTTCGCGGATTTCTTTTCCGAGAATTATTTCGCGCCAAATATTTCTACATATAAACCAAGAATTGTCAACCAACATCACCAGTTTTCGATATGGAACAGAACTATGCACACTATATAAACAGCGAATGGAAGATCGTCTACTGCGAAGCCTTAAGGCAGAAGATCCAAGAAGTCGCCACCACCAAATGCTACGGCTGTGGGATTGACCATCCCAGTCAAAGGCTCTTGTCTTATGCACAACGAAGAGGATAAACTATTTTATTATTTCACGGACGCATTAGAATCGCTCAACGAAGAAAAGGTGTTAGCAGAATTTGAAGAACGAGTTTTGAAATCCACCACACCACTAGACTTTTTTAGCATTTATAAGCAAAAGTTTTATTCCAAAGACTGGCGCAAAACTACCTGGAAATCAGAAGACAGTCAGTGCGACATTTTTGACACCATCCATCGCCTGATCAATCTAGAGCGTGTTTTTTAGGAGTATGGAATAGACATACACTGATATCAGACCGGTTCATTCAGACTATTTGTTCCACGAAGACAGAGTTAAATCCTTTCAGCACTGCCCCCCTCAAGTACAACACTCCACAGACTTAGCATCTGCAGGGTTTTTCTACTCTGGAATCTGTGATAACGTGGTTTGTTTTTACTGTGGCGTACAAATATCACAGTGGTCACCCTACCACAAACCTTACATTCAACACATTTTGCTTCTTAACCAAGAATCACACCTACAGGTACATTGATCACATACAAGAGTTAGTCAACAACTACAACCTAACACCTCACAGATCTCTCAATGGTCTATCTCCAACACAAGTTTCTCATGAAAACGAGGCAGACCTTTGGGCTTACCAATATTTACGCTCTAAACACATCAAGAGGAAGTACAGTCAGTATAAATTGAAAGTAGGTGATACGGTAAGACTTACTCATATCAAACACCCTTTCAGAAGGTCATATCAAGAACAGTGGACGACGGAATTGTTTAAAATCAGCCAAAGATTTCGACAACAAGGCATTCCCATGTATACGGTCAAAGACTTTCAGGACAAAACCATAGACGGAACATTCTACCAATCAAAATTACAGAAGGTTCAAAAAGACAAGGATGAGCTATGGAAAATCTCTAACATTTTAAAGAAACGCAAACGGAACGGGAAAATAGAGTACCTAGTACTGTTGGAAGGGTGGCCTAAACAATTCAATCACTACGTACCAGAGGAGGATATAAAAACATTAGGCTAAATAACATCAATTCAACCATGGATCTCTACCTGTATTTATATAGCACACAGTGTCTACACATCCAAATAACACACCGTGGTCATTTCAAATCCAGGGCTCGTATTCATGAAACCGTTCTCATGCTCAAACTCACGATTTTGGGCTCAAAATCCAAATATTGTACTCACCGTTTTCGTACTCATGCTCAGGTCATATTCAGGAAAAAATCTATGCTCAGAATCTTGAGCACGTTCTCAACTTTCCTTGAGTATAGTTCTACCCATGCTCAAGATCACAATAAATTGGCAAGATGGCATGAGGTAGATTTGTTCAACGTGAATTAAGATAACGTGTTCTTCCAAGACCAAGGGTATTCGTGGACAGGACAAACCCCTTAGAAACTTTGAACGAGGACGAATTGTTCCGTCGGTTTAGGTTTAGACCAAGAACGATCATTTTTATTGTAGGTCTAATAGAAAATGGTATAACACATCGTACGAAACGCAGCCTCGCGCTTCCGCCTCTATTGCAGGTGTTAGTAACATTAAGATTTTTAGCAACAGGCGCGTTCCAGCAATTGATTGGCGATTCCTTGAACAAGATTTCGCAGCCAACCATTAGCAGGATTGTGCGGCGAGTCACAAGAGCTTTGACCAGTCTTGTGAAAGATTTTATCAAATTTCCGACTGGTAGGGCGGCAACAACAGTCAAACAAGAGTTTGGGTCAATAGCAGGTAAGATCGTGCATGAAAACTATTGTTTTTCAAAATAAAATAGCTCACATATATTGAAATTACGCCGTCCTTCAAAACAACACTCAATCCAAACTTCAACGGTAGCGGAAGTGACGTCAGTGATGACGACGGTGTTACTAAACAAACACCTTCTGTGACAATAAGCTACATGTAACTTGAGTTGAACACTATTTAAAGTTGTTCATGGTGTCTTCGTTTGCATTTCATATCACAGTTTGATGTTATTTAATTATACACATCAATGGACTACAATATATGTAACTAATAAATATGTATATGAAAACTAATTAATGTCAATTAAAAACGCAACTAAAAAGTGTTTCATCCAAGTTAATGATCATTAGTCCGCAGTCTTATTAGTGCCGACACGACGTTTGTTTGTCAACTAGAATTTTTTTTTAAATTGAAAAGGGCCTTAAATAAGATCAACACATTTTTGACAATTAAAAGTATATTTAATAAGACAAAAACGAAATCAATATGGACAAATCATAGCCACTTACGACATTATTTAGATAAGAGAGAGGTTGATAAGGCCTAATACATGTACATGTACAGTAAATGAAACACTACAGATACAGTACAGTTAGTTTGATATATTTCAATTTAGCCTAAATATCGATTTGACGAAAAGACATTGTAAAACTAGGAGCCAAAAAAACGATAACTAAAAATATGTAAATAAACCAGTGTATATATAATTTCAAGCATTACTGTTCATATATAGTAATTACAGGTGCCCGTGTTCTATGTAATATAGAAAAATAATCATAGCCCCCCGCTATAGTTTCGTACAAGACATAGTACAGTATGGGAGAGCTATATTTATTCTATATTACATAGAACCCTGGTAAATAGTTAGGAGTGTGTTAGTTTTTTTTCTGTACCTGTGACAATATCTAGTACATACGTTACAGTATGGTGATTTCATATCTCTACATATATAAAGATTGATAATGAAAACAGGATGTTTATATAGGCTAATTGAATATTATCATATTACAAAAAAAAAAAAAATGAGAAAACATTTCCGCAATATCTTATTTAAGTTTTGTTGTTTCAAATAATTGGAAAGTGTGAATTTTTTATAACACACTATTGTTGAAAGTCTAAATAGTCATCTTTTAACTACATAACAGGAGTACATGATGATTTGTTGCTGTTTATGTTCTTGATTTAAACTCATTTGAATATTGAATGACAGATCAAAATACTTATAACTTCTGGATTCATCACAATGTGATGTGGACAAACGTTTTCCTGAAGAAAAAAAATAGAGAAACAACTTCATTACCTCTTACCTGAATAGCAAAAAATAATTGGTACAAAATAAGAAATCAAATTACTTACTAGACTTACCAAAACTAATTTCTTACCAAAACTAATTTCTCAGACTCCTTGTTTTTACACTGGTTGAGGAACTTTGAAAGATGATTTGTTTTTCAAAGAGTTGGGGTAGTTATCAAAACTAAATACTGGTAACATGTATTCATGTATACAAAAAGAGAATTTTACAACAAATTGTATTGTGTTTTAGTTAATTGATTATCTAGGTGTGTTAATACTTACCACTAATGGGCTCATCAGTAGCAGTGCTAGTGGTAGCAACGTTAGGGGTATCTGAGCATGATACAGTGACTGAAAAAAAGTTAAAAGTATTACATAGGGGTTCCTTGCCCAAGTCAACAGTCATAACTTTATGACATATATGGTTCAATCGGATGGATTGTTCCTCAAGCCGCAGACTTATTTTAACATTGAAAGCACAAAGTGATAATAAAAACGTTACAGCAGTTCAACGCTATCACAGTTCAGATCCTTTATTTACTTACATGTACTTTTCCTGATCCATTTGTTGATGGAAGTGCAACTGGAAAAAATGAGATCGAAATAACATAATATGTTGACTAACAACACTGTCATTTTTGGACATAATTTTTGTACAAAATAAGATCAAGTTTGTTGTATTGAGGCCATAAGAATTTAATATGCTTGATCACTTCAAAATTTAGATAAAAAATCATGACTTTTGTATGTTTGCTTCAGTACTTCAGTTGGTTAGTTGGTTATCGTGTGTATTTTATAATAAGATAAGCTGTTTTAATTGAGATTACTTTTTATCACAAATAAGCTTTACCTTGAAATTCATTCAAGCTGTCAGCACTGCAAACTCCTCTCTCTGGGCAGATTGGCAACACTGCTGTTATATAACATGAAAAATTAAAAAAAAATGGTGAAAGTATGAACTACCTACAGTTATTAAGTTTTTTCTCCTTAGATAAAGATTGATTTACTTCAGGTATCAAGTCAGATTCTGGTTTTTTTTTGGCTGTTGAAGACCTGTTCATGCATATGTGTGTAAATGTTTGTCTGGAGTAGATGTGTTGTCCATAAAAAGATTGTGTATGTTTCTTGTACATGTATATTCACTATTTTTACAATTTAAGCCTAAAGTAATTCATATATTACACAAGTTAAAGTATCCCTTTCTTTATCTGAATTATGCGATTATTATCTGGCCATAATAAGGGAAAGATTGCAGTCAAATAACTCATATTAAATATCTGTACACACGATAATAATTCTCACTAGCCTTTATTACCACAGGGACCTGGCACGAAAAATTTTAACCAATAGTATACATATATATATTATAGTGTCAAGGGTATGAACTCGGCGGTCCAGAAAAACTGACCTATTATTTTTTTTAAACCGTGATTATTTTAATAAATGGGTCCTATACAACATTGACGGATATCTTACCTTAAAGAGAAATAATTTATATTTCCATTGAGTGCTTGATGAACAAAATTGGCCAAGTATTGACGAACATGGCGGTGACGGTTAAAGTAAGTGAGCTACACGATGTTTAAATGGAGTTTCTGCAAAGTACGGGTAATGACACCTCTAAAGGAGATTGTGGATGAACACAGTTATGGGTACTGTTTACCACCACAAGCGTAGATTTTGTGATTTTGGCTTGGTTTTTGAGGTACCCATTAGAGCCGAGACCGGACAGGGAAATGTCTACCGAGCATATTTGACGTAAATTTCCCGATTCATCAAGCCATACCTTCGTAAATACCTGGCCAATTTTGTTCATTAAGCACTCAAAGGAAAGATAAATTATTTCTCTTTAAGGTAAGATATCCGTCAATGTTGTATAGGACCCATTTATTAAAATAATCACGGTTTAAAAAAAATAATAGGTCAGTTTTTCTGGACCGCCGAGTTCATACCCTTGATACTATAATATATATATGTATACTGTTAGTTTAAAAAAATCGTGCCAGATTCCTGTGTTTATTACCTACTCCTGTATTATACAAATATTTGTCTAGTTGAAACACATCGTTTGGGCTCTGTCATAGCAAATATCTGAGAACTAAATAAATGAAAGATAAATCCAGTACTATTACATTGTGTTGAATCATTTAAAGATGCTCCACCGCTGACAAATAGTATTTTTTCACTATCAAAAACATTAACAGAAAATTTAGTATTTTTCTTCAATTACAAAAGTTACATACTTTAATTAGGCATATAAATGCACGATTAAACGCCAATTATTGTTCAAATGATGAATATCATGTATGTCCTGTCGGTGGTGGAGCATCTTTAATATATACATGTATGTATATATATGTATATAAATTACAATTATACCCCCACCCTACATGTAATAAGTGGACTTACCATCTGTATCTTTCCCACTAGGGATACCCATAATTCCAGGCCTTGAGCCTGTGGCAGCAATAATAATCTCCTCCGCAGCAGAAGGGCTTTCTGGAGGTGATCCACCTCCTGTCCTAGGGTGTCTGGCACTATCCAATTTGGCCTTTGCTAATCATATTGAATGAAACTATTAATGACATACATTATTAATAAAGTATCAATTTTGTATTTCACCTTCCATGAGTTTTAATGACCTTTCTGTTTAAATTGAAAGGCTTTATATAGTATGTTCTTTCTTCAAAAGTTCAAAGTACTAACGCCATTTGCAAGAAATACTCTTTTAGAATAAAATAGTTCTTTTTTAAGAAAACAAAGTCACACACTTTTATTTTTAGTTCTTAAAAAATAAAACTGAAGGACCAAACAGTACCAGTTTTATATTAAAAAACTTTTTATGTTTACTTGAAATAAATATATCTTAAACTTTCAAGTGTGTCAATATAATCAGCAGAGTTGTAGAGTAATTTACATTGGATATTTATAAATCCAGCTTAGTTAAAAATTACCTCTTTGTTTGGTATTAAAATACTTTTTTCTTTATGTCTTTAGTCTCTCTTCTACAGTTCTGGAATTGCCTAAATTCAATAATTAAAGTGCATTATTTATTATGTTCACCAATCAGGTATCATAAATATTCATCAGGTTCATCGCCTTTGACCAGAGTAGCTCAATCAGTAGTGTATCCAGCTAGCTAGCCTAAAGTCTGGAGGTCCTGTATTCAACCTCAGTCTGCAGGTCAATACGAATTACGTCATATATTTATAACATTACTAGCACTTTCAGCCCTATCGTGTGACACAAATGTAATTATATAATACTATTGTGACGTCTCTCTTAATAGCCACTACATCGTTTTATTTAAAAACAAGAGAGATGAACAGCAAGTCTATACTTTGGGTCGGCAAATTTTTCCAACTTAAAGTCAATTTTTCATAAAAAAAACTTACGAAATGGCTACAGCAGAAATGTATGGCTATACCGATAAAAAGTATCAGTCACTTACTCACATCTTCGTGGGAGAGGACGTACGTATTTATCTACCACTATGCGAAGCCGATTATTTAAGACTCCTACGGAACACAACGAAAGATCAGAGAATAGCCCTCATCAAAAACATTACTCCCCAACAACTGAAAGTGTTGATTGAAATATTTTTGAATATTTATCATATGAACGTCACTGCATCCCCTGCATGCATAAATCAGTTGGCAAAACAGAAAAGATTCATCTTACGTTTGATTGCTAAGGAAAGTAGTCGTGACACGAGGAGAAAAATCCTGAAAAGGTTGGAGAGTCTTTTATCTATAGTCATCAAACAAGTACTACATTTATTATAATGGCTAAGGAACTCATACTTATACCAAAGTCAAAATATCAGTCACTCTTTGATGTCAAACCCGAGACGTTGTACCATGATACGCTCAATTGACCTTGTGGTACAGACATGACTTTGATTTCCGATTTGTCGTACGGGTACTTGGCATTCATCTCTTGCAATGCTTCGGCATGACCGTAAATGATGGCTGGGTTCAATCTGACTTTGCAGGATCTCAATATGATATATTCGATGATGACTTCGTAGTTAGGGTTCAATTCCTCTGATAAGAGGCAGAAACTTGAAGAACTCCTATATAATTTCAATCCTACATCGACTTGATTCAAAATGTATCGATTAATCTTGAATATATCCTGAAACAGAGTTCCCTCCATGTCGACAGATTTGCTTTGGTTACTAATTGTGCTGCGCTTGTAAAGTCCACCATTTGCTCCATTGGGATTGGTCTCATCCATAGATCCTGGTGTGTCTTTGGAGAATAGTTGTGAGGTCAGCTGGGTCTGTTTACAGTCATCGCCATAATTCAATAGAGTTTGCATCATCGCTTTGTAGGGGTAATGGTTATTGGTGGAGGTAATGAGTTTCCCTTGTAATGTGACGTCGATCTGACTCCAGAGACTCTGCAGAAATAAGTTGACGGGTCCCACTTTTTTCGTCGGCTATGAGATCACTACCATTACTTGCTCTGATTTTACATCTCACGTGTAAACGAGATCGGGATAAATCTAAATATTCCATCCCATTCTGTCCAGATAGATGAAATTCAATTGGAGACTGGCCAGACACTTGAGCTATGGATCGACAATCCTGATAAAAAATCTCTTCAACGGCAGTCTGTGTGTGAGGAATCGTAAACAGATCTAGCTCTTTAGACTGCATTTCTTGAAAGGTTGTCGTAGATAGCAGTGCCATGTTCAAAATGCAGTAGTTTTCGGCGAGCTCTTATTCTTCGTCTTACCCTTACCAGTGACTATCTTGATACCGCCATTACTATTGAGGTGACCACCTTCTTTCTTCTTTTCTCGTTCCAGTTCCGATTTGGCTTGTTCCACCACCTGCCGAGCGGGATAGACCATGGTGATCACCTTGACATCGTCCGGCGTTTTCTGGAGGTCTTCCTTAGTCAGGTAATCGTCTATACAAATACCCGACCCACACTTGCCGTTACCTCCTAGGTAACATCCTGATTGTACGTCTCTGTAGTTATCATACTTCAGCTTGATCTCCCCGTTGGCTAGTTTTCTGTAGAATGGAACCCACTTGTTGATATCGGGGACGTAGAGTTTGTTCATCGTAAAAATGGATAACGTTTAAGGTGAAGTGTTAGGTAGCTCGTCCCAGTCAAGAATGAAGTAGATTCACTATTCATGGTCTTTATATCGATACCCATGTTGGATATTTGTTGTAAGTTGATACGTCGGTAATAGGGGTTCGCGAATGAATTTTCGTTATGAAATATACGCCTTAAAATTGGTAATTGTAGACTTCCAATGATACTCACGTCACACCTGTCACAATATACATCTAATGGTAGGTCCGTCACGGTTTCAAGGCTGTGAAACTCGGTAAGAGCTATCATCCATAATCCGCTTAAATTCAGTGGGGTATTGAACTGGATTTTAAATGACCACGGTGTGTTATTTGGATGTGTAGACACTGTGTGCTATCTAAATACAGGAACAGATCCATGGTTGAAATGATGTTATTTAGCCTAGTGTTTTAATATCCTCCTCTGGTAAGTAGTGATTGAATTTTTAGGCCACCCTTCCAACTGTACTAGGTACTCTATTTTACCGTTCCGTTTGCGTTTCTTTAAAATGTTAGAGATTTTCCATAGTTCAACCTCGTCTTTTTGAACCTTCTGTAATTCTGATTGGTAGAATGTTCCGTCTATGGTTTTGTCCTGAAAGTCTTTGACCGTATACATGGGAATGCCTTGTTGTCGAAATCTTTGGCTGATTTTAAACAATTGCGTCGTCCACTGTACTTGATATGATCTTCTGAAAGGGTGTTTGATATGAGTAAGTCTTACCGTATCACCTACTTTCAATTTATACTGACTGTACTTCCTCTTGATGTGTTTAGAGCGTAAATATTGGTAAGCCCAAAGGTCTGCCTCGTTTTCATAAGAAACTTGTGTTGGAGATAGACCATTGAGAGATGTGTGAGGTGTAAGGCTGTAGTTGTTGACTAACTCTTGTATGTGATCAATGTACCTGTAGGTGTGATTCTTGGTTAAGAAGCGAAACAGTTTATCACGGAATGTCCTATACACACTTTCCACTACAGATGCTTTATTCTCTGTGTTTTGAGAAGTGTAGAAACGTATGTTTTGAGAAGAGAGATAACGTTTAACCCATCTATTTTCAAATTCGCTACCTTTATCCGAATAAAACTTCTAAATTATACGTCCGTCGGCAAATATATTTTTTAATGTCTCAACGATACTCTTTGACTTTTTATCTGATTATGGTTGTATCCATAGAAACTTGGAAAAAATATCGATGACAAATACTGAATTTTATCATTGTGTTTTGCCAGGTTCCTGACGTCTAGAAGATCGGCTTGGAATTCTTCGTCGATGTGTGTGACAATGACTCGTTGCCTTCTGTATTTGTGTCGGACTGGTTTCTGCAATGAATACGCATCTTCATTCTGAAGGAACTGTTTGATCTGCCCGTAACTAAACGAACCCTTAAGTATCTTACACAATTTCCGTGGACCACTGAAAGCTGCTGGATTACCTAAATTGTAATAAAATTGTCTTATGTAATCCACATTGTCTGGTGTCAACTGTCTCGTCATCGTGTCTCAAATGAGAGATAAATTTCAAACAACATATATCTATAAAATAATAACAATGATATAGCATACTACAATATTTTATTTACAACATAAGCAGAAAATATACAACATAAAAATCATGTACAATATTGATGCAAATAAATTGATTGAACGCATTCCTTTAAGTAGGAGGAAAATTCATCGAAATTAAATAACGCGTTATTCCAAAATGTGGTTAAAACATCCACTCTTAACAAGTCCTTGGTGGGATACATGTGTGTCCATGTTCTTATAACATTATCATAATCAAGATCGGTTAGTACTGAATCAAAATAAAAGTCTATATGCTCCTCTCTCGTTAACAGGATACAGCACACAGAGTTTGAAATGTTCATAGTGATTTTTTCAACAGTTATTGAGGTTAGAGAATGCCACATATCCTTCAACATATCTTCGCGTTCCACTTCATCACACACTATCTCCATCCTAGTCCTATGATTTTCAGGTACATATGTAGATACAGTCTGGTGAGTAATGCTTGTGTTGAATGTAAGGTTTGTGGTAGGGTGACCACTGTGATATTTGTACGCCACAGTAAAAACAAACCACGTTATCACAGATTCCAGAGTAGAAAAACCCTGCAGATGCTAAGTCTGTGGAGTGTTGTCGTACTTGAGGGGGCCAGTGCTGAAAGGATTTAACTCTGTCTTCGTGGAACAAATAGTCTGAATGAACCGGTCTGATATCAGTGTATGTCCATTCCATACTCCTAAAAAACACGCTCTAGATTGATGGATGGTGTCAAAAATGTCGCACTGACTGTCTTCTGATTTCCGGGTAGTTTCGCGCCAGTCTTTGGAATAAAACTTTTGCTTATAAATGCTAAAAAAGTCTAGTGGTGTGGTGGATTTCAATACTCGTTCTTCAAATTCTGCTAACACCTTTTCTTCGTTGAACGATTCTAATGCGTCCGTGAAATAATAAAATAGATTATCCTCTTCGTTGTGCATAAGACAAGAGTGTTGCCTTTGACTGGGATGGTCAATCTCACAGCCGTAGCATTTGGTGGTGGCGACTTCTTGGATCTTCTGCCTTAGGGCTTCGCAGTAGGCGATCTTCCATTCGCTTTTTATATTGTGTGCATAGTTCTGTTCCATATCGAAAACTGGTGATGTTGGTTGACAATTCTTGGTTTATATGTAAAAATATTTGAAGCGAAATAATTCGCGGAAAAAAATCCGCGAAATATTTGGCGGAAAAAAAATTCCGCGAAATAAGATTAGAAGCGGGAAGCTTCAGATATAGCTGTATTGACATGTTCCCATAATGTATGCAAATAATTCCACTGTGAAACATTGAAAACAATCCCTCTGATGGTTGGCTTTCTATTGATAAATCTTCTAAGGTCGATTCTTACTTGGTGTTGATAGCGACAAATACTCACATAGGATCCATGTGGTAAAGGATATTGTTTTAAATAAGAACATAGTGTTGAATTAAACCGGGTGGGTGGTTCGATCTTTCCACAATTAGAGCAGGAGGTTGAAATCTTGTTTCGATCTTTATACAATCTGATGTATTATGGGTATTGGTAGATACCCATAAGCTGGTTATGGTGATTGACAGTAGTACGATAACTCCTAATAGCTTCAGAATCGTAAAATAGGTCTTGTATCTATCCGATATGCTGTCAAGACTGGTAGATAAACCTGTAGTGATCATAACACTTTCACAATCCTTCTTGTCCATGTTCTCGGTAGTGGGGATACTTGTGGAATGAATCATTTGCTGGTTTTATCTTCATATATACCCGATAATATGTCCAACCGTTTCAACAGTTTTAAACTGTTACACAATTCTTTAAATGCGTTTGGTTCTCTACGTGGTAAAATGTCTAATAAGTTTCTGGTTCTGTTGAATTGGTTGTTTTCTATGATGATATCTTCCACCATCTACTTGGATAAAATTTTAGATTTAAATAAATGGTCCTGTTACTTCTAAAGTTGGTAGTTTTTCAACCAGCAACACACGGTTCTTTCTTAGCGTCCGTCTATCTCTTTCATCTATGGTTAAATGATAATTGGTTTGATGGACTTTGGTTGTCATTAAAGCTTGGCTCGATAGGTTTTGGTTTTAAATAAACTTTATGTCATAATTTTTAGTTGATCGTATATTGGTTTTATAAACAATGCTGTTATTTTGGATTGTAATCAGTAATATTGCTGGGTTTAATTTGCTTCATTGCTCTGGTACTTTTGGGTTTTGATAAATTTGATTATTGCAAATTGAATGCTCGAGGTTGTACTTAATCCTCTACATAATCCCTTAGACACACTGAAAGATCCGCGAAATCTTTTCCGAACTAAATATGGCGGGCGGGGCCGGCTTTCCCGCGGTTTGGGTGGGGCGGGTGGGGAATATGGCGGGAAGCACCTTCCCGCGGTTTTGGGAGGGGCGGGAGGGGGGAGGGGCAGTTGTGCCCTTAGTTTACTACTACTTCTGTATTATTTATTGCATGATTTCAAGTCAAGTTTAAGGCTGCAAAATAAAGCAATTTATGTTGTATTAATATTAGAGTTCGTTTCATTGTTTTTATCTGATCATGAGAAGTATGAGCACTGTCGCTAAGACTATTGTAAGACTGCATGTGCTATCAGAACTTGTGCTTGAGGCAAGCTCAAGAATTTACGAGAGAAATAACATAGGAGCTATAAAAACAGCTGTGACCCCAGCCGAGGTAACTCCTGTGATTCAACTGACGAGTTCTATGTAACGAACACTAACCAGTAGATTAATTGAGTTTTTATTTTAATGCAGTGTTTTTCATTTCGACTGTTTTGTGTTTGCAGTAATAATGAACCAGATAGCTATCCTTTATGATAGTATTTCCTTGATTCGTTAAAACTGTGTGTGCTGTAGACGAAGTACTTCCTGACGGCTACGTATCACTGCATACTGCGTTCGGAACTGTCTGTCACCAGAGCGAGCGGGCGGAGCCAAAGGTAATGTTTGTAAATATTTATAAATGCACATGGAAAGCCGGCATATACAGTTGAAGTGTATTTTACTTGGCCTGCAACACATGGGCAAATAGATAAAGATATTCTCACTGTATTTATGTCGAGATGCAGCAGATGCAGCTGGTCATTTGTTTCGTTGGCTCCGAAACTGACAGTTCATCGATGCTGGTTTTGTTAGCGAAAACTGTCAGTTCATCGTTGCTGGTTTTGTTAGTTTAACTTTCACAAGATACCCCTCGATAAAATATTTGGAACCCCATTGTGTTGATTTTAAACTGGTGGAATCTTTTGAATACTTTTAAAGAAAAGTCGTGCGGAAGATCCTTCAAGTTGCTGCACGGATTATCGCAGCTTTCGCGATCTTTCCGCAGTGTTCGTCAGACCTAGCAACAGTAACCGTTTGCCTACCCTGTTCCCTATATGTAACAAAAAATGTTTAGCGTGTACAATAACCTGGTGTGCCGTAATTAGGTCGACTTAAGGAAACTGGGAATGTTTACATACAATTATTTCTGCTTTTAACATACGATCTTAATAAGACGTTCCCATAAATTGATTTACTCTTACACATAACGACGGTTTGTGTACAACCTTAAGAATTCGGAACACTTAGCACATTCGATCAACATTTTAAAGTAAACAAACATAAAAAGAAAACAGCGCCGTCAAATAATTGGACTTTATCTGGGGTAATGAGAGTTCATGATAGGTTCTATATTAGGATCGCCCTACCATATACAAATGCGTACAATCTAAATACTAATTAAGTTTCTTGCTATATCAATTAAAGAATTAGTATTGGGAATAATTAATTAATATTGGTAAATAAATTTATCACTTAAGAATTGATGTCACTATTGATCATGATATGAACGATATTTTGTTTGCAACCTGTGAAATCGTGTAGCGGATTCTCAAAACTGTGCAAGCAAAATTGATTTCATAATCCGATAAAGAAAAGAAAATAGTGATATCAATGTTTATAATTTTTTTTTTCTTCAATTTATTACTCGTATCCAGAAACAATTACGTGACGATACGTTACACCATCTCAACCCCCTTCAGACTATTTGATAAATAAAAAACGTTTCAACGTACGATTACATCGATGTTCCAGTGTTTTTCCCGGAACAATACTTAACGTCGACGTCATGATAACATCGGGTTTTCGCGCCATCCTCGGATTTTGTTTCCTTCGTTATAGCACGAAGAAAAAGAGTCTGCCAATCAGAGAGTCGGATTTCGTATGAAAATAAATAAAAATGTAATTTTATAAATTTTGATAATGACTTTAAAAGTCAAGATCAGTTACGATTCAGATAGTTTGATTACATAACTCGGAACTCATTATCAGTGATGAACCATTAGATAGCTGGCAGGTAAAATTGAATGTAAATTTCATGCAAGATCCTTCTTATGTTGCGTAAATGCATCGTATTGTAATATTTTACAACATTACTGACAACGAGTATTATCTGCTACCGGCATATATAACATTTTAGGGTGTTCTTGCCAAAGTCGTTAACGTTGCTGCTATCAACTCTTACAAGATTATGTAATTTGTTATATAATGACAAAATCATTTATCAAGTGATGTTGATTTTATTTCCTGTGTGTATGGTTTTATAATACGTCTTGTTCTTCCACTCCCAGGCCACGGTATAAATGTGTTAGAAGTTGGATGGACACATTGATATTCAACAGGTAGAATATGACTTTCCGAACTTTGGATTGGTCTAGATTTTAAACTTTGATCCGAACTACATTTTTTTTCTGAGTGTCGCGGCACAAATTGCTATTGTCATCAATAATCAATTGATGCCTATACTACTATATTTGCAATTAATTCCGTCTTTCTGTAATTAAGATTTTTTAATATTCACTATAACTTATTTGCTTAAGTCGGAAAAAAACAAGTTATCATACTTTGACATTCTTGTAGCTGAATTTTATGACAGACGCAGGTCGTCACACAACTTATTATTAAGAATCATTACATTTATTTGGTAAGTTATTTTTTATAAGCTATAGCTCTTGTCTATCGTAACTGTTACAAAATAACTGACTCGTGTGGAATAAATTTCACCCCCAATAACCACTTGTTGTGCAACTCGTATGTATTTCATTATAACATGTCTGGAAAAAAAACACCGCCACAACTATATCCAGTTTGTATTCTTATATAAAACAATCATATTTTTACTTCACTTTTTTCATGTATTACATACTACATATAGTTTACTCCCATGCAACAGATGCATTTTCTGTAAAGGATATGGGTTTTTGTCAGTTTAAAAATGTTTCCAAAGCTTATCTCTTTCTAGACAATACAAATGCTACATTTGGTATTACACTGCAGTGTATAAGAAATAAAATGAAATTGTTTTAAACGTTTTTAGGAAATTGACCGGGGAAATGATCAGTTGGATTTAAAAGAAGTTAACCTGTGAAGTTCACATGAAATCGACATGAAGTAAAAATCATTAGGGCAACTTCATCTGAAATTCAGAATAAATGTTGATCAATCAATGAAGTTATATACAAATAACTTATCTTTTATACTTTTTCAGGTAAAATTGGTCTGAAGTCGATCTGAGTTCACACGACCTTGTATTGTAAGCTTATTGTAATATAAACCATTGCATTACTTTGTGTTAGTTTTCAAAAGGTGATGCGTGTAGGCTCATGCGTGATAAATTCAAGTATTACACATAGATATCTTGATATTGTTCTGTGTAAAGATTGCAATTCTGGGGTATACGTTTTAAAGAAAGGTGTACATACCAAATATTTGATATTGTTATATATTACATACAAATTGTTACATTGCTTTTTTTGAAAATTTCTCAAACATATCAATTTCAATTTCATATAATTTTATTAACAAGAGTCAAACGGGTTAGACAGTAGACATTGCCTATAGCTACATAGGTATTCTCTCTACAGAACAGAACGGTTGTACAAATTACAAACATCATGAACATTAACGCACTAAACAGCAAAAGCCACCTTATTCATATAAAGGGAAAGAACTCCGATATGATGATTGCCTTCGCAATTGATGTCTATATTCCCACTTTCTGATTGGCAGATTATTTATCTTCATATACAATGAAAAAAATTAGAAAAATAATCCTTTGGAAAATCAATGGTATCGCAGGCTGTATCGTTTAATCGTATTTTTTATCAAGTAGTCTGAAAAATTAATTATAAGCATTGATGTAGCTATTTTTAACTTCATCGGGTTATGAAATGATTTTTTTTTGAAAACTTATGTGAGAATCCGCTACGCAGATTCACACAGTTTGCAAATAAAATTTAAGTTGTTATGTTGGTGGATGGCCCATTTCTGGTGCTTGCTATGACCATATCATGTCCAGCCGATGAGTCAGGATGACTTTCACTGGTCAGCAGTGGTCACAGTCCTTCATCCAGTTTCCGTTCTGACCCTTGTATGGTTGTATGGTCAGCTTTTGTATACTGTAATTAATTTCTTATCAAATGTGCTTAAATGCTCCAAATTCATGTTTATACCTCGCCTTCACTGTGTACAAAACATGATCTAGATTCACTGAATATGCATGGCGAGTTCCATTATATAAACCGGGTCGGATGTAGAGCATACATTCCACCCCAATGATTACAGTACACACAATACACACATATATTACCACCCGGTATAATGAGTGTTTGTGGCGGTGTATGGGCGTTCACCGCCTCGTACATGTACTATTCATATCAATTCAATACCACATGTGTAGTTTAAAACTCATGTTATAGACAAGACTCCATATAGCATAACAATGTAAACACACATGGAGGACTTTGGGGTCTGGGCGACCAAAAAACAAGAAACTGACGGAGGACGGTGGGGTCTGGGCCAAACAAGGTATGTAAAACATATGTACATAACTGTATATTACTCATTGTATGGGAAACATGAGTCGAATTATCGATTATCGGTAACATATTGATAATACGATGTTTACTTAGAGATTCGATATGATGGTGGTTATCAAGCATATAAGACCAAAAACGTATTGATTAGGAAGTATCTGACGTCTTTCTAGTAATGTATTGGCTTAAATAAATCTTGAAATCAAGTGACATTTTGTATTTCATGACAAGTATATAAGACTGATTTGAATGATAAATACGAAAACTAAATTGTTTATCAACGGTATGAACTAAAACAATAAGAGGTTACCAACCCAATATAAAACATTACCATGGATTTACGTCAGTTCTTGTTGTAATGTAACAGAGTGACAATAACATCCTACAGCTTACTCTGATTTGTCGTACCACACACTACAATTCGCTGACCTAACCTTTAAAAGTCACGATTGTTACGCAGGTAGTGCAACGAAAGCCGGACGGTCTATATTCCCTGTATGTTTGTCTGGATTTGCTTACTCAAATATTGAACCACAGGTTAGTCTCCTATTTCAATAACACAACTTAAATATGTTATATAATAATTTTTCAATCAATAGTTTAACCAGCATTTTACGACTACATACTATAGCTGGCTGGTGTATTTTTCAATCCCCGAGATTCTTTAAGTAATTAATCGAAGTCTCGATGAGACAAACTGGGTTTTGTATTCCATTTATTTAAAGATGCTCCACATTTGACAAATAGTATTTTTTCACTATCAAAAACTGGAGCAAACGATTTAATATTTTTCTTCTGTTACAAAAGTTACTTTCTTTACACCATTACCATCATTGAAAAGTTGGTAATTCTTCTAAAGCTTCTAATTTTACTTTAAGTAAAACATATAAAAAAAATTGCATCCCGATTAAATTCCGTGTCACTATATCCTATATGGAATGAAATACTGATTGCTTCGTTTTATCAAATTGATAGAGCTGACGATTCCAAGAAGGATAAAACAGCCAAACGTTCAAAAAGTATTGAATATAATTAGTGTTTTTTAAATGGTTTCCAAATTCAAAAGTCAGTGAATTATATCTCATGAAATCATTGGAATATAAAATGAAACGATGCTAAACGAAATGATAACTTATCTGACGTAAAACAATTAAAATATATTTTACTGTATGAATGCCGAAAATATGTAAGTTATTCTTATGTGATTACAACAATTTGATATACGCGTATCTATTTCCATTTATTTTCATTACAATTATCGTTCTAATTCTTCTTTGTATGCAATTATATCCCCTTAACTATTTGATTTTGATGTATGTTTTCCAGGAAAGCGTGGTTCTGTGTTCGAAGTCATTGTTGTTGACGATAATGATAGTATACATTGATACAGAAATCTACCTAAGTTTATAGATAAGTCTTTTAAAATTCCTCCAATGCTCTTTTCCTTCTTACCCAAATTATCGAATGTATACCTTTCCTTAAATAGCAAGATATAAGACACCATTTGTACAACATTTTATAATTCTGACTGAATTGAATCGTGCAGTTTACGATATAATCAAAATTGCAAAAATTATCTAAAGAAATCGGAAATTAGCTTAATCATATTTTAACATAGTATTTTTCGAAAAGCGTTTAAAATATGTATATTTAGAGTAATTTGAATTGTATCATGGTCGTCGGCATTTAAAACTAGAATTCATATTGCAATGACCAACATTATCATAATTTATAGTTTTTTTATTGTACAAGAGGGGCTGCGATGTGGTGTAGATAGTGTAGAGTATAGCACTGATCAGTCGACGTTTTATGTACGGCATAATGAGATGCTTTTGAAAATATTTAAACTAAACCAGGTAAAGAACTCGGTTTCTTCCCCATGCATCAAAGCGCACTTACATCTAGACACATTATTGGTAACGTGCGAAAGTGGTCTGGGAAAATATTGCATTTCTTGACGGTAATAAGCTTAGTGAAAGGTCTCTTATTCACGCCCCATAAATAACACATAGTGTACATGTGTACCTTTAGAGAGTATCTCGTGATATATCTGACCCAATAACCATCGTGAATCCCTAGTGCGGAACACTGAAAAGGCTCTAATATATATTTATATATTACTACAATAGTCATTCAAGCACATCGTGTGCCAATATGGATATCTTATCTGAAATGAGCTCTTACGTGTCGACTAAAGATCGTCGCACTTATTAGGTAAATTTTCTTAAATTGAAAGGAATCATTCACTTGAATAAATGTGCATGTAGAGAAATACGATATCACGATTTACCTCTACATGTATTATGATTATATGTGTTACACAATTGAGAAAAAAAAATAAAAAGACAAAAAAATATTTTTTAAAAAATGTCATTTGCACTATATCTTTTGAATGATTTACAATGTGTATAGTTTATTGAAGTTTTACAGAGAAATCAGCTAATAACCGCAAGTTTAAATGTCATTCAAAGAGCTAAAATATATACAATGTAAATGTAGTCCAATGGGTAGTTAGTACTTATTCTCTCTGTTGTATAATACTATCTAGGTTTCCGATTTATATACAACACAGGCGTTATCATACTTATGTTTGATGAGTTTACATTGGTTAGTGTGATTGCATTGCTGTAATTGTGTAGCTATTTATAGAAGACACTAGCACGATTTTTTAAGACTGCCGTTCTTATTTGAAACGAAACCCCGGGACATTATTGTAAGATAGTTTGCACGTTTATACATATGTTTTAAAAAAACCTGCTACAGATTATTTCGGTGTGAGAGAATCCACCTATTTTAACTAGAAGAGGATGTTTTGTTATTGGCATGTTTACATTGTTTATTTTAAACAAAATTAAGCGCATTCCACATTTTTGACAACATAAAATTTATAAATGAAGAAAAAATGCAGAAAATTTAGCCTTAGAAAAAAAAACAACCATAATATCTGCAACTGGAAAAAGATATGAAAACTTGACAACTTCATGTAAATTAGACCAAAATAATATTAGAATAAAATAATATCACGGTAATATTTATTCATGTACATGTATGATAGGAAGTTTATCATGTGTTTGAACATTAGGTTGATATATGTTCGATAATATTTACTAATGCTATACTTACAGTCACAGCAATGTAATGCTAGTCATATATATGGATTGTTATACAAATGGTAGGAAATGCACTTCAAAGTTCTTTCATGATTCAGATGGCGTACGTCACGCTAGACTCAATCTTAATTGAAATCATTTACATTGTCATAGCAAGAACAAGAATGTAAAAATGCCTTCAATCTCGGATCATTTGGAATTATCGTCGTTACCATTTAAAGTCTACTTTTAACCCATTTTGGTGTTATTTACATTTTCTAACTAAACATGACATAATTTCAGACGAAGCTTTTTCTGTGTATTATTTATATATAACGTTATATTGATATGATTAAAATGAATATGATATTCTCTCGTCATTTACAGATGTCACGTGCGGCGATGATGTCACGACTGACCCGGATGTTGTTATGCACGCGACAAAGATTTTTACCCTGGATCTCGGTCCTCATTTTGGTGCTACTATGGGCCAACATGCACCTTCTGTCGTGTGTCACAGAAACTCCGGAATCAGCACCGCCCCGCGCAAGTACGTAGCACACACCATCATTAATTTCAAGATACTTACACGTGGATCCATTTCTCCCCAAGGGAAAACATCAAAACATCGACCGATGTCAAATTTCGAGTTTGTGACTTTTCAGGTTCACAGAAAGTTACATAAATCTAAATGCTCACATATGTGATGATGTAGTTCACAGTAATACTTCTTTAACTCAAAATAAGGGGACCCAGTTCATAGTTCGATGAATATGGGGTATTTGGGGCATATATCGGAGGTTGGCCATATCGACAGTTTATTATCCCATTTATCTTAATTGTACAAACCATGCATGCCAAAGATATTTGAACATTTTGATTTATGGCATTTTAATTATCTAAAACTGGTTTTTCCCTTGTTGTTGTAATAATTTAGGATGCCAACAGATACAAATTCACCTTAAAAATGTTATAAATCAACCAATATATTGGGTCAAACACCTGTTCTACGTATGGATATTTTAAGTACTATGAAGTTGATGGAAAACGGAGAAATCTGTTGAATGAGGGTTATTCGACAAATTGTTATACCCAGGGTTTTATTACACGAAATAGACATGGCCACGGTCAACACCATGAGATCAGATCGAAAATTGAGGTCTTTGAGGAATACAAGTTCGAGTTAGAGAGGTTATACTATAAATGCACATGCTATTTTATTTTTAGGTTGGAACGCTTATTATCTATCCAAATAAAACAATGTTGGTTACTAAGAGATGGTACGTTTTGTGTAATTGTGTCTAACCAATAAGGTTAAAGCAGCAATCTTAAGCATTGAGATATGTTAATTGCACTAAGTTAAATATTTTCCAACACCGTCAAATATCGGGAATATTTAACTGATTCATAATGTTTTTATTTTGGGAATGACAACACGCGTGCAAATAACTCCATAAGTCATGTTTATTACCACACTAATAGGATCACCGTGGCACCACAGATAGATACCATGTCTGTGTGAAAAACTGTTTTATTTACGATTTTGTTCGTCATTTATTCACTAAATGATGGACCATGATTAACTTTATCAGGATAATTGGATTATCGATAATCCAGTGCGGTCGCCGCCTTCTCTGAATATGAATCTAACGTAATTATATTAACCGAGCGATGACTTATCTTAGTATTTTGATGCCTAGCAATAATTTCGATATCAATTTCAGTTATTATTGAACACCAAGCTTTGTTTCAGATGTCAGACCATCACAGCTGCCAACAACGAACCGTCCTTGTCCAACTCGTCACCAAGATAAATTCCAGGTCGGTGATGGTATACTATCTATATACTACAGACCTGATGTCGTTCATTCGCCATAAATACTTCTCTAACTAATACGTTTGTACCTGTAGAAGTATTTGATTTTGGAATTTCTGATAAATTCAAAAGACGTGTTAGTAGAGTGACTTCTATCTATCATATAGTTCCCTTTGGACACATATTAAAGTTTCCATCTCTTTATCAAAAAGTACTTCAGAATGATGAAATCTCATTATGTAAAGACATTGTAATATAATCTCTCAGTTCAGTAAGCTGTGAGGATTAATTATCCTAAACTATTGTTTTCAATAATACAGGTAGAGTCCCCGAAGTTGACGATAGACCACGACAGAGCCCTTCTGTACGGGAGAATGAGAAGAAATCAAAGTCAGTATATTTCCGCAGAAATAGCTTTGTATCCACATATTTTTTTCTAGATCTATATCTTGTGTCGGTGTGCGATTTTGCTGCTATTAATTTCTTCGTATTTTTTGTTTTTGTTTAACATCATATTGATAGCCGTGGTTATTAAAGGACTTGACAGGTTAAAAAAAACTGGAGTAACCAGAAAAAAACACCAACCTATGTTAAAAAGCTTAGAATTCTTACCCTGTGCGGGATTAGAATTCTAAATCCAAAAGTTAAGGTCTAAATGATTTCTTGTCGGAATACAGGGACTTTGCGGTTCCACTAAATGTTTTCTTTCGTAATTTTAATTTATGAATAGGTATAATATAAGGTCTTTGCAGTGTAAGCGCGACAGGTATGATAATCTATCGATAATATATACATCAGTGCTTAAGATTACTACTATTACGAGATTTGAGATAGAATACCTGGTTATACTTTCGTTAACCTTTCTAAAAGGTGTTTCTTAAAAACCTACAAATCGGTGTAAAGCACATTACAGTCACATCAACACGGAGATTTGCTTGTTTTTTATTTCGATTTTCTCTCATTAATGTTCGACCTTGTATTACAGGTGAGATAACGATCGGAATCCCGACAGTCCAACGCCATGGTGTTGACTACCTTGATAAAACCTTATACTCGTTAATAACGAACGTCAAAGCGTCCCAGCGGATGTATATTGTTGTCATTGTGTTTATGGTGGACCGCAATCAAACCTGGGTCAGGACAAGGAGCAAACAACTCGCCAGTAAATACCCCAGCCTAATTAACAACGGATTCCTACAAATAGTGCACCCACACGATCAAAATATTTACCCCGATTTTACCAAGCTAAAGCGAACGTTTAACGACACAGCAGCAAGGGTTGCCTGGAGAACGAAACAGAATATCGATTACGCTTACCTTTTTTCTTATAGTAAAAACATATCTCGATACTATGTGCAGCTGGAAGACGACGTGATATCAGCCTATAACTATTACGAAGACATGTTAAAGTTCATCCATTCAATGTCGGGTACGTTTTGGTATTGTCTTGAATATTCCTCTTTAGGATTTATAGGAAAGCTGTTTCGATCATCTGATCTCCAGGAGTTGTCTGAATATATATTGATGTTTTTCGACGAACAGCCTGGGGATTTGTTGCTCAAGGCAATGAAACAGATCAAAACACAGTGGAAAGATATCATTAGGTCAAAGTCTTTGTTCCAACACAAAGGTATTGTTTCATCCTTGTCCGATAAGAAGCAGACTTTGTCAGATAGGCGATTCCAGGACAATATGCATGGGATATGTTTGCGCTCTCGAAAGCGATTTTACCACGTTAACCCTTCCGCTATGATTGATTCCAAAATAGTGGCCTACTCTGATTTTGAACCGGTGCATGCATATGATTTATCTGACAAGTATTTCTGGGGGACTAACCCTAAACATGGCGATTATTTTAGGATAATTTTCGAAAGTCCTCAAAACATAACTAGGTTATTTATAGACTCCGGTGAAGCCACGAAACATTCGGATATGTTGCATGATGCGAGATTACTGGTCTCTACTGTTCATGATATAGATGAGCCCTGTCAGAATCTTCAAAATGTCACAAACTTCGTAGACGGTGACGTAGACACAGGGCTGGCCAATATTACGCTTCCGATAAACATCGACTGTATTGTTATCGAGTTAACAGCCAATCAAAGCGATTGGGTTATCATCCGAGAGGTCGCAGTTTTTCTTCCGGGAGAACCTCAGACTGAAGAGAAAGTGGATGTAAAACCTAAATTTACACATGGAGAAAGCAAAATGATCAAATTACAAACATGGAAGAGATTTGAAGACATAAAATCAAAAGTTATGCAGTTAAAAAATGGAAAGATGGCGATGTCTGATCTAAAGGTCAATAACCGTTATAAGTGGAATGAGAAAAAACAAAAGGCTTACGAACATAAACAAAATCAACTTTATCCTGATCCCCATCAACGCCCTATTCAACCTGACAACCAAAAAGTACCCCTTCGAACTGATAACAAAAGAATACCTCTTCCGTCTGAAAACAAAAAAGTACCTCATCGGCCTGAACACCAAAACCTGTCCCTTCAGGCTGACCGGCAACCAAGAAACAGTAACTTCGGCAATAGTTTAAAGGGGGGAAACAGTAGAAAAAGATCTCAAGATATTTCAAACAAGAATGAAAACATTAATCTACTGATTGAACAAGTCAAACAGAAACAACTTAACAAACAGAAACGTGATAAATCAAGAAATGTTCATTTACAATTAAAAGATCCGAAGTTTGTTGTACAGCAACAAAATAATGTTCATCTTATGAATATTGAGGAAAAGAAAATGAAAGAGAAATCGCAACAAAAAGCTCCGCTATACAAACAAGGGAGAGAATCACGTGCTGAACTTCATCTTCAGGCCAGAAATAAAAAGGAATTGCCAAATAATCCGAAAAGTTAAACAGAACACCAATGCCCATGTCTAATTACCATGTCACTAAAAAGGCACTAATCGATCATGTCTACCCCCTGACGACAGTCAACGGGCTGGCTTATGATAATGATAAAAATGACTATACCTGAGCTATCGTTTCATCAGGACGAAATATGCTGACCGCCCCAGTAAGTCAGTAGAGTTGCACTGTTCTTGATATACGTGACAGTACAACACATCCCGGTCGAAATCACAATAATAGCGGAAAATTTGACATGTTTTAGCCTTCCCCCATTCTATTCTAAAAACCTTGCTACTTTTAAAGTATTTAATCCTTCAAAATGTCTTAGTAATATCCGGAAGGTGATATTTTTTGACAAAAATCGGAAATGAAAATAACTTGTTTTAAATAGGTTGATATTAACACACAGGTTTCAATGTTAATATGTTTAAAGTTTATTTATTTTTCCCTTTTTTAATGTGGTATCACTTCTGTAAGTGGGCCCTGGGTATGGTGAACAGATAGTGAATGAGTAAATGTATAATATTACTACTGTCTTTAAATCTGGTTCATGTCATAGCGGGTAAGCATATAGTGGCAGAACCAATGCCATCCATTATTTAGAAATATATGAACAGAACTAAATGAACTATTTTGTCTTCCAACATGTTTTTTATACGATAATTGAGATATTAAACAATAATGTTGATATTATCAAAATCGGTGTCATTTTATCAGACTTATATGCTGTGCTAATAAACAACACACAGAATTATCCGCATTTCACAACAAATCAACAGTCGTAGGTGCAGTAGGATATTTTAACTTTTACATCTTCAGATGAGATAAGATGAAAGAAACTTACACCACATCATACAAGAAAGAATAATGATATAAGTCGAACAACAGCAATATCTTACTTGGCAGGAAAGGAACGCGATATTGAGAGACGATAAAATTCGTCAGAGTAGAATGCAGGAGCTTAATTAGACTAACTGTAAAACACCTGATTTTCAAACCATGTTATTTCAAACATTCTTACTCCATATATTTGCTGTTATATAGTTGTTTTACTATGGCTTAACACAAAAATGTAGCTATTGATAACTGTCATTAAATGACGCCCTTGTACTTGACTGGTGGATTTTAGATATGTTTAATCTCAATGAACGTCATTTTTGCTATCAGGTGGCTTCATAATTGTTTTTGATAATGACAACACTATAAAAAAGTACATTAATTTGTATTTCAATTTTTCTGAAATAGAACAAAACCAGGTCAAGATTAGTGCTAACGGAACAACATTTTACACGGACATTGACTTACCTGATAAAATAAGATACGTTCATACACGCTTGGCGTTTTAATTTTTTCGTGTAATAGTTTATTTTCATTATTCTAGCAAGGATGGAAAATCCTTATACACAACGCCATTGAAATGATTGAGAAAGTCTACAGAGCATTTCATTTTTTTTCTTACTAAAACGTAGAACATGAACGTTTAATGCGTACATATTGTTATATTGTTCTGAAATGATCGACAAATAAAGCTGTCTAAGGGGTATAACTCTCATTGACAATCCGCTACAAAATGACTTTCAGTCTCAATTTATCAGCACGATGACCTATTTTTTTGGTACATATAACGGTTACATATGCAAATGAGCAAAGTGATAAACTATTTACATGTATTCTTGATGCCGCTAAAGCATTTCATTGTGTTTGGCACTACGCATTATTTATGAAAACGTCTAATTTAGGGGGCCGCGGTGGCCGAGTGGTTAAGATGTACAGACATATAACCACATGCCCTCCACCTCTGGGTCGCGAGTTCGAATCCTATGTGGGGCAGTTGTCAGGTTCTGACCGCTGGTCGGTGGTTTTTCTCCGGGTACTCCGGCTTTCCTCCACCAACAAACCTGACACGTCCTTAAATGACCCTGGCTGTTAATGGGACGTTAAACTAATCAAACCAAAATCTAATTTAGGGTTTGATATAAAAATTATCAAAATTGTAGCTTCACTGTATTGTGATATGTTATAAAGGTTTTGTTTCTAACATGTTCTTTATAGAACAAGGTACTAGGCAGGGTAATATTTTATAACCCTGGCTGTATACATTGTTTATCAATGATTCACTTATGATAGAAGATGTTCACGTTACCTGTCCCACTCAGGCTGACGATGTTGCACTTTTATATTATACTAAATGTAATCTAGATGTTTTGATGAACATATGTTATAGATATAGATGTAAATGGAAGTTTACGTATAGTGCTTCCAAAACATGCATTATAGTTTTGCAAGATCCGCACGCAGCTGGAGTTTGGGCGGTAAGACTGTGAATTAGTCCGAACATACAACACATGTTGGAATATTTTTAGATAAATATAAACTTGGTTGTCCTGATATTGAAAACGAACTTCACAAATTTAGAAGCACTTGCTTCTCGTTTTTAAATGGAGTCTTAATTGAGAATTCGATAAACCCTTTAATCGAATTGAAGCTATTTCGCACTATCACACCTCCGTGCAGTTTATTTGGCTCGGAGTTATGGTTTTCATTAAGTTCGAAAGATTGGTTGCAGCTTGAAATATTTCAACATTTTTGTGCCAAAGTCATTCAGGAGTTTCTTTTAAAAACTAACCCTACGAGACGTTGAAGAAAAATTCATGAACATTGACGAATAATTCATGAATTACAGTATTCATGAATAAAATTCATGAATATTCTTAAAGTATTCATGAATGTTTTCATGCAATTCATGAACTTAAAACTTCATGAATAAGTTAGGAAAAACTATTTCATGAACATTTGTTAATCCTTTCATTCATGAATTCATGAACGTTCATGAATCACTTTTATTCATGAAATAATGAAAAACCCATCTATGGAAATTCATAAAAAGTTCGTGAATATTTTAAGAACATTCATGAACTTAAATAATATTCATGAATAATCATGAATGTTTATTCGTGATAATTCATGAGTTATTCATGAACAACAACTGACACAAACGATTCATGAATATTAACGAAACTTCATGAACTGGAAAAATCCATAATCATTATAGCAATATCAGTGTGCAACAATTTCATGTTGAAAAAAATGCAGATAAATCAAATATTACTGAAACTTTTCATATGTACTTAAATAAACCCAAGAATGGAATAATCCGTTCATTAATGTGCTAAAACTTCCATTTTAAGATGAATAATGCTTCCCCTTCCACATGCCAGCAGATACAGCAGCCATTTTGGATTGTGACTGTTTTGGCGGGACATACATGTATATATAGAAGTCAGGTGATTCATGTGGTCATGTGACAAGTTATGTGACTTCAGTGGATATTCATTAAAATTCATCAAAATGAATGAAATAGCATGTCAAGAATCATTTAAGAAGTTTTATGCATAACTGATATTCATTAAAATTCTTAAAAATGAATGAAACATGATAATCCCTGACACATTGATCATGAATAATCATGAATGTTTCATGGATTCATAAAACTTCATGAATAGTTCATGAGAATCATTTGATGAATGTTCATGAACTTTTTTTCATGAACCTCAATCTGCTAATATTCTTTAAAGTTCATGAAACATTCATGAATATTCACGATGTCATGAATACCATCTCGCAGGGGTAGATCGGACATGGAACTTGGTATGTTGGGCCTTATTTCTTTGAAGGCAAAAATCGAAGAGTCTTAACTTCATTCTTTTTTGGTTCTTTGTGTCGTGTGATCTTCAGCTGCTGTAAAACATATATTTCTGTTAAGGTTATACCAGAAACACCTCGGTGTTTATAAAAGTACTAAAGGTGTCATTAACAAAATCTTGGTTACTTTTTTTAAAATACGGTCTAGAAGAAGACTTGAACATGTTTCTGGAAGACGGTTTCTTCCCTTCTAAACAGTCATAGAAATTGTTTGTTAAAAATGCTATTTATTGGAAAGAACAATCAGAATGGCAGGTGTGCCTTAGCAATTATGATGATTTTAGTAGATGTGCAAAATGTAATGTGATACTTCATGATGTTTTAGCCCATTGCTTACTTGATTGGAAACATTAAAATATATTTGATCTGCGTGAGGAATTTTTCACAAATGTTTTCAACAATTACCCAGTTGAGTTATACGTAAAATTGGACAATTTAGATAGACAAGAACTTATTTGTGTTTTATACCTGATTATATACAGGAACTATTACCGGATGATGAGTATTCTATAAGATTTGCTTACGTTTGTTTTTGCTGCTCTGTGAAAGCTGCTATATTCTCGTTTCGTACTTATGTACATATTTACATTTATATCATCATGTCTCTGAAGATGTCAGATTGTTTTTAATCATTTTCCTTATTGATGCATGGAATCTTTTCCCCCTTTATTGTGTATTTTGTCCTCTCAATTTTCTTATTATTTAGGACATCAAATATGTGTTTTTTTATGTAATCGCTTCCATATTTAGGGATTTCCATTCAGGATGGAAATCCCTATTGTTATTGTTGTCTTTTTCTTCTTATTATTACTATTCTAATTTTTATTTTTTTCTTCTTATTTCCACAAATCTTGTAAGCAGGTTATCTTACGAACGAAACAAGGTACGACGCCCAGCTTCGGACACGTTATGTATGTACATAAGAGCTTGAAACGTACGTTCGATTTTGTACGAGAACGTTCAAGGTCAAGGTCACAAACATAAAAACAACTTTTTTGGAACGAAGTTTAAACGCTCATAACTTCATTACCGTACGCTGTATGTTACATGTGTGGTTGGAGTACGAGGGAACCCTGAAATATATACAGGAGAACACAGTCAGCACGCTACAACTTTTAATGGCGTCCGGATACAAAGTCACGTGACAACCAAAACCGATCGATAAAATTTTGCTGCTGCAACCTTGCGAGTTATTCCCCTTTCCCCACTGATGCTCCGATTTCATGGTACCATTCAACATTAGCTATTCTACATCATAGGTAATTAAAAAAATATATGGGGTACGACCGCATGATTGAAATAATGATCATTTCTGATTATAACATGTACATCGTTCACGTTTAGTAATTCAGACAGATCTTGCCATTGCGCGTGCTTTTTCCATGCCATGTTATCACAGATTATGTCAAGGTTAAGAGTTCGCTACGGGGTCAAACAAAGGTCAAAAATGAAATTCACCACAGAAAAGTTTTGAAAGATAGATATGAAAGGGCATGCCCTCAGAAATATATATTGACAAGTTTTAAGGTCATTTTATGTGATCCAAAATGGCGGAGATTTAGTCCTTTGAAAAAAGGCTATTTTGGCGTTTTCCCGCCAAAAATGTTTAAGGTTTTAGCGCCTTTTAAACTTAACATACATGCTTGAATTTTTGCATAGACATATCATGGACAAATGTCAACAGAACTTATGCTTTTTTATTGACCTTGACATTCATTCAAGGTCACAGGGGTCAAAAAGCTTTAAATCTTTAAACGACATCTTCTTTATAAATAAGAGGCGTAGAGACCTGATATTGGGCCTGTTTGTGTGGCATGCTGGGATGAAGGGCTTATAGGTTTATTCAAATGAACGACCTTGATCTACATTAAAGGTAGGTTTCGCCCAATGAAATATAAAGACTACGAAATTGAAATTTATCCTGTACATAGATATAATCTTCAGATCATTTTCAATGCATACAGCGAACAATATGGGTGGTCAGTTGCCTAGCTTGACCAGGAAAATACTCATCTAAAAATAGAGCGAAGTCAAGCTTTACATAGAACATGACGTATTTTTTTCCAAAACGAGGCCGCAGCAACAAACGGAAGCGTGCAACAAAAAGTCAGATGGCAGCGACAGTTTGCCACGGCATGTTTAGTTAAAAAAACCAAGAACAAATCGAAGTACGATGGACTTTTTATACATATCATATATGCTAAAACACTTCACATGTAACTTACATACGCTCGCTAGCTTAGTACACCAAACATACATGTAGTTAGTCTGCGGCTGTATGTGCGCAGGCATATGTGTTGAAATTTCACTCACCACGTGCAACGCCGTTACACGAGTCCCAACAGATCCGGGCAAGTTCCGCTTGAGATTTGGCTTCTGTTTCTTCTATCGCTACATGCCATCTCTGAATTTAATTCCCTATAAATTTCCTAGGGTGCTACCGATTCCATTATAATTTCCTCCTCTTCGTTGCCGATTCAGATATATTTTTTTTTATCTCACACACTTTCGTTCAGCCATTCTGTTTACTTTTAGTGCGTAACGCATGCGCGAAACTTCGACTACACAATCCATCGCAGCTACATTTGCATACTATTTTGTCTGACGGACACCGTAATAAATCAAGGATTTCCTTCAAATTTGTATTCAAGACACATTTGTTCAATCTCAAACGTATAAAGAAATTAAATTGAGGTATTTTTGATATGTTTTTTCATCTTTTCTTCCGTTTATCAGATTTTACAAAAAATATTTATTTGGTTGGGCGAAACCTACCTTTAAAGGTCACAGGGGTCAAATAGGGTGAAATATATTTAAACAACTTCTTAATAACCAATAGGCCTACAGACTATATATTAGGGCTGTTGCATGCTGGGATGAAGGGCTAATAAGTTTGTTCAAATGAATGGCCTTGATCTTCATTCACGGTCACAGGGGTCAAATAAGCTGGATAATATTTAAACGCCTTCTTCTCTATATCTAAGAGACCTAGATATCATGTATTAGGGCTGTGGCATGCTGGGATGAAGGGCTACCAAGTTGGTTGAAAGGAATGACCTTGACCTTCATATAAGGTCACAGGGGTCAAATAGGTTGAAATATATTTAAACGACTTCTTAATAACCAAGAGTTCCGGAGACCTGATATTTGGTCTGTGGCATGCTAAGTAACTAAGTAAGTTTGTTTAAATGAATGACCTTGACCTTCATTCAAGTTTACATGGGTCAAATAAGTTTTTTAGTGTCCTTGATTTATCTGTCTGACCTAATGAAAACCTATCTGAAGGTATGCATGTTTTATATTATCAGTGTATTTTCTGTCTGTTCGTAAGGATATGTGCATAGACAGATGATACCAATGGGCAGCTGATATATACACTGCCCTCCAAAAGTTCTGTTACACATGCATTTTTTGTAAATTAATTTAAAAAAACTAAATAATTTCAATATTCTTTTAGTGATCACATGAATATTTTATTGTCCAGATAATTTTACAATTTTTCATAATAATGCAATGTACTGTAATGAAATTGGAATATTTGTTAAAAATCAAAAATCCTGTTATTTTGTTAATATTTGGTATATCCTCCACGTGCTCTAAGTACTGCCTGTGTACGGTCTGGCATACTTCTGATCAATGTTCTACATCTTCTAGCAGGTATCTCATCCCATGCTAGCTGCAATGCAGCTTGCAGTTCCCCGAGGTTTCTGCACTTGTGCTTGCGGACTTCCATACCCAGATCTCTCCACAGGTTTTCAATTGGGTTCAGGTCAGGGGATTGTGGGGGCCATTCCAAAGACTGAAAATTCAAGGTCACAGACGTAAAAAACGACTTTTTTTCGAACAAACTTTAAACGTTCATAACTTCGCGTAACCGTATTTCCTTATTTTTTCCGTAATTAGTGAGCTCGTAGGGCCTTTATCATTTAATGAAGGGTGTTGATTTTTTGTAAATGTAGACATTGACATATTGTCATGATTTTTATGTTCTACATGAACAATGTACACAATCGCCATGTTTGCGTTAACACACGTACATGTACATGTGTAGCTATAGAACGAATAATCATATCCTGCCTCCACTCCGGTTCCCGGCAGGGTATGAATTCCACCCCGTTGCCGCTAGTGTTGCAAGCCCCGCTGTGATCCACATGCGCACTTTGAGACTGATAAAAATATATATTTCGGATAATATCCTTATGTAACTGTATTGCTATGACAACTATGATCAATATTCAATTCACAAACCTTTCGATTATAATGTTTCATCAACTATTAGTGGTAAAATCCAAGGCAAATACAACACATGTATAATTCTGTTCAAATACGCCGCCATGTTTGATTTACCGGAAACCGTGACGAAATGAAACACTCAACAGGTAAAATATGTTTAAACGTTTTTAAAAGCCAACAAACTAAGAATAAACATGGTGGAACTGAAAAAATGTAAGTATTATTTAAAATTTAGCGAAAAAGAATGTTTAAAGTCCATGTTTAAAACTTTGTGACATTATATTTCTTTCGTAGTGAAAATTTGTAGGTCATTCCATATATGGTACTAGTTGCCATATTTGGAGCGCGAGACTTTCTAACGAGAAGCATCATGGCGGCCAAGTGAGCCGTGTCGGAGATGTGAGCCATTCAAAAGTGCTTTAAAACATAATTTAGACATGGAGGTGGGTAAATAAATAATCAGTTTATCTTTAAAATGTTTGATATTGTTGAATTTAATTACAAAATTACATGACACACGTGAAATGCAACATTTTCAGCGCTGGCTGTTTTGCAATACTACGGTCAATGGGACGGAATCGTAGCTCTGACGACCACCATCTGTCAGAAATCTTCCGTCCGTCGTTCAGAGCTACGTCATCGCAGCTAGTGTAGCTACACCGCATGCATGGTAGGCCTTCCTTACGTGAACCTAGCTATCAATAGGACGTGCATTTAATCAAATAAACAAACAAACAAAAAAGATAATACACAAACCCAATAGCTGACAGGTTTAAAACCTTTTATGTATGTGGCAGAGCTGTCACATGTGACACCGTATGTTTAAGCAAAACCGGTGCTATGTTGGGGAAAATACACGGCAGTTTTGAAACCACAGAACCAAACAAATTCACGTCAAAATTCTTTTCAAATTTTACATCTACATGTATTGCCCGACCCGCACATTAACCATTAACTGATGTTCCCTTAATATATCCAATCAGCAGGCTCCGATATATTCACCTCTCTATGAAATCTTCTGCCCCTAAATCTGTTTACGGTTGGACCAGCCTACTTTCGTAAGAAACGATTTCTGATTAATATTGAGTGAGATCATTCATTCGACTTGAAGCGAAGGAAAAGAGTATTAAAGCAATCGTCTGTTCGTTAAAATTACTTATACCATTACATAGGTGTAAATCCCGTGTTTTGATCGCGATTAAATCGTGTTATTATAACTTTTTTTTTCTTATTTATCTCACGAACGAAACACAGTACGACGCTCAACTTTTGACACATTATGTAGGTACATGAGATCTTGAAACGTACGTTCGATTTTTTACAAAAAACTGTTCAAGGTCAAGGCAACAGACGTAAAAAACTACTTTTTTTCGACCAAATTTTAAACGTTCCCTACTTCATAACCGTACGCTGTACGTTGTCCCCGTTTTGTCATTAAGGTAGATCGTGACATAGCGCGATTTTTGTTCATCACATGTTATCAGAGATTATGTCAAGGTCAAGAGCTCGCTATGGGGTCAAACAAATGTCAAAAGCGAAAATTGACACAGAAAAGTTTTGAAAGATAGATTTGAAAGGGCATGCTCTCAGAAATATATAATGAAAAGTTTCAAGTTCATCGGAACCAAAATGGCGGAGATATAGACCTTGGAAAACTGCGATTTTGCCGTTTTCCCGCCAAAAATGCACAAGATTTATCGTCTTTAATACTTAACATACATGCTTGAATTTTGCATAGACATACCATGGGCAGATATCTACAACAGTTTCATATCAAGATGGCGCCATTGAGACCAGGTGATATGTGATCGGCTCAGCAGTAAGGGTTTGTGTTTTTATACTGTTTGATGTGTCTATAGAATGAAGTCACCATTTTCCACCGAATATTGATAGCGACAACCCAAAAAACCAATGATGAACTGATTAAGGTTTATTTTTGAACTGTTTTCCGTATTGTATACCTGGATTCCTTTGTGTGTACATGTACGTGGCCGCCATTTTGACATATCAATTCTGCCCATCGCTGTTTACCGATGTCCAATCCTACTAAACCATCTGAAGAGACCCCTTCTAGGAAAAGATTACAGCCAGATAACAATACCCCAAGTCCTAGTGATTATCGTCCTACCCATAGACGTCGACAATCTGTGCCCGACATGGCTGACCCGGAGTCTACATATACGTTCACTTTCCAACTCCATCTTGGTAAAGGTAAACAAGTGGACTTGAACACCCTTATTAAAAGTACTCTTATAAACCCAGATTTCGCTGATTCCGTGGCCCCTGCCTTAGCCTCACCTTTAGCGAAGGCCTTAACTCCTCTATTACAAGATTCCTTTCGGAAAATCGTTGAGGATCTCGTTGCTCCCCTCAAAGATACTGTTGAACAGCAATGTAACCAAATAGAACAACTTCAGAAAAATAATGAAACTCTTACCAATAGGTGTGACTACTTAGAAAATGTGGTTGGAAACCTAGAGGGGCAGATTGAGCAATTGGAGCAATATGGTAGGAGAAATTCACTCCGGTTCATAATGTGAATCTTGAAGGGGAGGGAATTTCCAACACTGATCCAGCTATTGTTAATATTTGCAAAACTCACCTGAAGGTCAATATTGACGAAGATGACATATTTCGCTCTCATATTATTGGTACACCCAGAAACAACAAATACCAAATCATATGCAGGTTTAAAAACTGGAAAATCAAAGACAAGATCTTCAGAAGTAAAAGACAACTGAAAGATAATCCAGATCGTATATTTATCACTGAAGATCTCACGCGAGTTAGGCAAGCTATTATGAAAGACCTCTCAGTAGCAAAATCATCAGGTGACATCATTTCCAATTGGTCGAGTGATAGAAGAATTTTCATCAAACGAGGCAGCGAGGAACGGAAAATCCTCCTCAAATCACGTGGTCACATGTATGATGTAATCCCATCCCTACGCCCAGATGTGTAGTTAGTGTTGTGAACTGAATAATCCAAACCACGAACTTGAAGTAAATGTGTACACTATCTCCTTCAGTGTATAAAGGGATAATTCAATCTAAGAGAACATTAAAATTTGTAAATATATCGGAAAAAACTAGTTCTAATGGAAATAAGATCAGTCGGTTTTCCTGTGATATGCATGAAATGCCCATGGGGTGACATGTGTGTGAAATGTTCAAACTCGCTCGCTGTCCGCCATTACACACTGTGGTCAAACTTCTTGTATGCCGAACCCTGTCCCTTGCTCGTAGAGTAATGCAATATTTGTCTAGAACTGCTCAAATCGCTCTGACGGTAGTGTGTTTACCTTGTTAGGTGAATTGTCTTGCCTAAAAATCCTTTTATCACCTTCTCAGTGGTTATGTAGTTCATTTGTTTAACAAGCGTGCCTTTGACTCGGGTATGGGTACAGCGTCCATATTGTACCTGCTTAATCGTATTGATCAACGATTTGATATTTGAACGATATTAATTAAAATACTTAACAATGTCGAGGAGTTTGTCAATGTTTACGTTATATATTTCATAAGAAATGTAGAACAATACATTTATGCTATATTTGGCTTCTTGGTTATGTAAAAGAATTAGCCTGAGTGAATTGTCTCTTTAAATCGCACAAATATTGAATTCATAAATATACTATGGAACCATAAATGTCTCAGGAATGTGTACAAATAAATCTATTCTGACTTAGTCTAAACACATGCAATACATAAGCAATACGTGTATAATTGTACATGTAATTATTTTTCACCAATTGTAATTAAAAAATATATTGTATGTAGTATTAAAACCAAAAAGTGAAAGACTACATGTTCAAAAGTACTTCCATTACCACCCACCCCCACCCCCTGTAAAAGTGTATATATATTATCAGAACATGTACTGTAAATGGTTCATGCAATTATACAAACATACATGTACTATGTATAATGTATATATTCATAAATATTTTTTTCTCTTCTATCAAAAATAAAAAGGAAAAATAAATCTCGACTTGAGAATCTAAAGTTTGAAAGTTTGAATTTGAAATTATTTCGAATTCTCAAAGTTATAGGATTAAAATTGGTATATTTATATCATATTTAATCAAAGAAAATTGAGAAATAAGATTTCAAGAAGTTATTATTTATCTTTGGTCATTACCCTTTATTAGTGTGTAAATTATGTAAATATTGCAATCTTAAGAGTTAAAAAAAGGCATTTATAGATATATACAAGTATAGAATATAAAAATATGTGTTTATTTTTATCCAATTAAGATACTCAAATTAAATTTGATAGCTTACTGTTTGTTAAATTTGGAGTTATTTGCATTGAACTCCACATATTGAGGTAATACTACATGTACAATAGTATCTATAAGGATTGGTATGAAAAGACAATTATAAGTCTATACAAGTACATTCACTCATCCCTTCACAATTGTAATACTATGTAAACATCCAATGTTCACTTTAAAGCTTGGATCAGAACTCCAACTTTGAAATTTGTAGAATTTCGAATTGTAGTTTCTTATTAAAAAATTGTACACGTGACCCACAATTTTCACAAAATTATGGTTATAAAAATTGCTTACACTCAGTTGTTTATGATTAAGATGATATGCAATGTTACTTGTGATCATTTTCTTCAGGAAATGCTTGATATGTTTCATATTTGCACCTTTTACCCAAATTTAGGCATTTAAGTTAGAATTTGAAGATATCCTTAAATGAACTTAACATGAACTTGAAGACTCTGATTTAAAATAGCAGATATGATCTACATTTACATTTGAATTTAGAGTTGTAAGTTGTTGTGATTTGTAAGTTGTTGTTGAATATTTTTTTTTTTATTCATTTTTTTTTTAATATCGAAAAATTATTGTACTATAGCTACAATGTAATAAGAAATTGTTCAGCAAATCAACAATGTGCTGTTCACAACATAAGTACTTTGTCCATGTTTAATATTATAAAAGTTCCTAATACAATATTTTCCCTATCATTAACATTACTAAGAACTAATGGTCTCTCAATTAGTTCAGTTTATCAGATGAAGACAAAAGAGTTACGCCCCCTGTCCTTCTATAGCAGTGGAACTCTCCTGTTGGGAGGTGAATAAAATCCTTTTTAATCTAGTTTACGTACAGGGAAGGTGCACAATATTTGCTCCCATAGACTTGTTTGCCAAAAAAAAGCTTGTTGAAGTTTTGTGGTGCCAGCAGTAATTTAGTGTTCATACGGACATTCTTTGTGTGTCTGTTATACAGAATTGGTTTGTATTGAAGCGGATGTCGTTCGATTTTGATATATCGTGTGGTCAGCCGTACCGCATGGTGCGGCCATGGCCTTCCTGCCATCGAACACGTGTTCGTCCCGGTTCCAGTTGTTAACACCGTTTAAAAAGAAATATCTTGTTCCTGGCATCGTCGCTAATATTTTGCCGGAATTTTACTGCATTATCCCATACCGGAATTTATTTCGGTATTTTTATTTTATTGTAAAATTAATCTTGCACTTCTAGTTCATAGCAAACGGAGTTAGCATTAGCGGAGACATGAATTAGGTATTGATTTTGAGTACCACTATTTTTATTCGTATCGTGATATATTTTCAGACTGTAAGTCGTCATTATTTTTAATGTAAGTGGCGATAATTAATTCGTTTAAGTTGTGTTTGGACTTTGGTATTGTCGTTGATGGGAGTTGCTGCCCTTTGATCATGTGTAAGTGTCGTCATCCTCGGTGCCCCGGGCGTTATATATGCTAACGCTGATAGGTAAATGTCCAATGCCGAGTTACCGAGGATGAAGGGGCATGTTTGTATGTCGGATAATGTTGACTTGTGTTCTATATGTCCTTATTTGAGTTTCAGTCGTGCGGGGTAAAGGAAAGCGACCCTCGAGGCTCTCTACCAGCCCCTATGTAAGGAACAAGAATGGTTCCATGTCGTTGAGTGCAGCAGCCAGTCGGAGTGAGAATGGTCCCAGTACTTCGAGTGTTACAGCTCCAGCAGTAGCTAGTGGGGGTAACATTGTAGATGATAAAGACAAGGCAAATCTATTAAATGAATATTTCTGTACGATTACTAATATTGACGATAGCAAGTGCCTATTTTACAGTTGAAAACTAATAGTGTTTTAAATAATCTACTTGTTACTTCTAATGAAATTTGTGGTGTTTTAATTAATTTAAAGCTTGGAAAAGCTTCAGGTGAAGATGGTATAAGTCACCATAGACTTAAATACACGGCTGATACAGTTTGTAAACCTCTTAAGGTTCTTTCATCTACCTGTATATTTCCAAATATATGGAAAATGGCTAAAGTTATGCCTCTCTTTAAAAAAGGAGATAGGCATTCTATATCAAACTATCGTCCCATTTCTCTCCTTTCTACTGTTCACAGTTGGGAAATTGTTTAAAAAGGTAATGTTTAAGCACGTGCATAATTATTTAATAATAATAATAATTTATTTTACCAGTTTCAAGCCGGATTTTTGCCTGGTCATTCAATAGTATACCAATTAATTGAAATATACCATAACATTTGTCTAAATCTAAAAAAAAAAAAAAAACCATACCCGGTACTTGTATGATATTCTGTGACATTTCTAAAGCCTTTGACAGAGTCTGCCACAAAGGTCTTATAATTAAATTAAAATCATATGGTATTTCGATCGGGTAACCTATTGTCCTGGTTAGAAAATTACTTAAGAGAAAGACATCAAAACGTATTTATAGACAATTCTTCTGATATTGGTATGATATGAGAAGGTGTCTCTCAAGGCTCAATTCTTGGACCACTTCTTTTCCTTATTTATATAAATGATTTAGCTGATGAACTTCAATCAACAACACGTTTATTCGCTGATGACACTACCCTTATAAAGTCATCATCTTCATGTCGTGAATTAGAAGCAGATTTACATAGGGATTTAGATAAATCAATCGATGGGCAAACGTGGTTTGTTTCTTTTAACCTATTAAAACTGAGGTAATTTTTATATCAATTTTGATAACATTGCAAATTATTTGGACTTAATTTTTTTGATGGACATTTTGATTTATAGTTTTTCATAGACTTTTGAGGTCATTTTAATTCACATTGCTAAATGGTCTGATCACATCCATGAAATTATAATTCAGATATGAAAAAAAAAAAAAATAATAATACTCCTAAGGAAAATCAAATATATGTTTAAGCGTGATGCTTTTTAAGAATTTATAAGTCTTTTTATCTTTACCGTTCTATGAATATGCACTGTGGAAGTTGGGACGGATGTTCTCAGGCTAATTATTAGGGATTTATACCGTGTTATACTAGATGAATCTTATATTTTAAAACAACTTTGGAACCCTCTTTCGGACAGAAGAGCTGAAAAGAAACTACAGTTCTTATAAGATAAATAATAATATGACTCCAAGTTATCTATCAAACTTATTACCCTACTAGCTTCATAATCCTTATTACTTAAGACATAATGTTGAAAGTTTCTATAATCCAATTATCGACTCTACTTTACAACAAAATCTTTCTTTCCCACTACTTAAAGAAGCTGGAACAACTTAGATGTTAAGTTAAATTTTACCTTTAAACTAGCTCTTTCTCAGTCTAAATCTATGAGTCCTACCATGTTATTTTTAATTATGGAGAAAGAAAATTTAATATTATAACATACTAAATTAAGTCATCAGTGTAGTTCCTCTAAAAGATGACTTTTCCGTGTAAATTTGGCACCAAATTAACCAAATTCTATTTGTATAAATGTGGCTAACCTTGTGAAAATGCTAACCTTTCTTTTTTTTTTTTTTTTTTTTTGTATGTTTAAATTATGCTGCTGCCCATACAGAATGCTCTCAAAGTTTTAAATGATTTAGATAACAAGTAAATTTAAATTATATTACTTTATGAAATGACAAAACTTGGCTGGAAGTAACTGTCATGTATTTGAACTTGTGCATTCATTTATAAAGTCAGCAGAAGATTTGGGATTTCTACATAATATTATAATACATAGTATATATTCTTGTTTTATATACTCTGACAATGATACCGTAATTATGTATTTATACTCTATAGTATGTAGTCATCACCTGTAAATATTCATGTTGATTGAAGAAGGCTTCTTAAGTTGAATAACTGCCTAATCAATTTTACATTTATGACATATAAGAATATGTTTAATAAGTCAATAGGTAAACAGGGAACCAGTCCATGGTCCTTTATCAGCAGTATCAGCTGGATCTGTTTTGAGCGAGGTGTCTGCCAGGAGTTTGCCCAACAGCTAGTGGATAGCAGTCCATCAGGCAACTGAGCTGGTTTGCACAACTCCCCGACCTGAACGGTACTAGTAATTCAGAAATTCCATTACAATCTTTGTGGCATGAAATGTATGTTTTCCCAATCTACATCAGGTCAAAGCGTTTGTGACGATTTGGGTGTTTCAGTATCATAAGCACTATAAGACAAAAGATAAATCATTGGAATTTGTTGGCCTTGGGCAGCTTTTGTCAAATACCTGCCCCATTGTTGAAGATAAACATTTTTTCTGTTGTTAACGGGCAGTTGGTAATGTAAAGAAAAACAAATGAGTGTGAAGATTAATAGACATTATATGTGGACGGATGCTTTTACTATTTTCATTTCTGTCTATCATCTGCCATCCTGAGGTATTTCTGGGTTGTTAAGTAGTAATGCATACAGTTAGGTTAGGGGCCAGGAGAACTGGGGGACTGACATGGAAAATCTTATGACGAACAGTTTCGCCTTTAAAAAGGTTTGTCACAATTCATTGCTTATGGTATCTGGTGTACCAGGAGTTGTGGCTCCTCTATATTGTATGGAAATTCTGGAGTAGTAGGTAATAAGTCTGGTCAAAAACAAACAGTGTCTGTAATTCTTGTCAAGACTATATGATAGAGTTGATAGCCGTCTTCCCTATCTCATGATTACCAGAGTTGTTAGTTAAGTTAATACAGATATTATCAGTGGTTTGTAGTTGGTAATTATTTTCAGCTCGCCTGTTTACAATTGTTGAACCACCAGCCCATTTATGTTATACATTGTGGGGTGAATGTTTGTAGCACAAGGTTAATTCATGCGAGTTTAAGGCATAGGCTGATATTAAGGATTTCTGACGAATTTTCAGGATATATTCCCTACCAATAGACCTGGTGTGTCAGCCATTTTTACTTGCATTAATTGGCGGGGTTGAAGTTTAATTTACAGTTAAACTTAATTCCAATCTGAAATCTTAAGCCAGATAGAAGTCTTTGCATGGTAGTGAGGTGTTGTACATTGAGACATCCCAGAAAAACTGATAAGAACTAAGTTTTGTTTTCGGATGGTGTTACCTTGAGTCGGATAGAATCTGTTTTTTGTATCGTTTCGCAGCCATTTGCTAACTAGCACGAAAGAGTTTCTCTCTCCTTTTTGGGAATTAAGGCACTTGGGCCTGGGTTGCTTTTAGTTTGTAGAGCAAAATGTAGTTGGCTAATTGTTGGTGCACGTTTCGTTAAGTCTGGTGCTTTGCAGTCGGACAATAATAAAAGAAAAAAAATGATAACAAAATTTATTGATTGATTTTTGTTTGCTATGCTGCATTGAATTTGTATATTTTTGAGGAAGGTTTGAATGGATTGCTGGTTTTTATTTGTGGTCGCCCTAATACGCCCAAATTTTGGTTGGGTCGGTGTCCTCATTTTATGCCGATTTTGCATAATTTTTGTGCGTACATTTGTTTGGTTACGTTCCAGCAGAAGCAAATTGGCTCATTTTGACAATCTGCTCTTCCTAAATGTTGTTATTTTGGCCAACTTATTTTGTATTGGTGCATCTTGTTATTTAGCATTTTATACTGCCATTTTTTTATATGGCTTGGCACTTATTTGTATGTGCATCTTGTATTTTAGCATTTTATATGCCATTTTATCGATATGGCTTTACGCAGCAAATTTAATTTATATTTGGCCATTTTTTCTTGGAATTGTCCTGACTGTAACGCATTTCTGTTGGCGGTGACAACAGTCTAATGTTGTGTCATTGGCCGGTGTTTCACTTGTGAGCGCAACAGGAATGCTGATATAGAATTTTGTAAGATCTATTATTATCAAACAGCTTATTTTGTGATTATACTGTTCCCCAGTTTCCATTTAATATTAGCTGTTTTTATTCTCATGTTGAAGCGTTTGGCCAATTCTGACCATTCCTATTAGTGTTAAAAATTTTTATATGTTATTAATATTCCCCATTGAATGCTAAGTATTAATATGAAGGTTGGAGATTTGATTAATATTGATATGGTATTTTCAATTAAATTAAGTTTGGTAAAATATCAATTTGGTTTGGTTTATTTATTGATAATAAAGAAACTAATGGTATTTATGTAGTTTCAGTTTATCGATGAGACAAGAGTTTACGCCCCCTGTACCTTACTATTAGCAGTGGAACTCTACTGTTGGGAGGTGAATAAATCCTTTTAAATCTAGTTACGTACGGGAGGTGACATTTATGCTCCCATTAGATTTGTTTGCCACTAAACCCTCACATTTTTCTATGCTAGTGTGCTGATTGATATCTTGCGTTTCTGCTGTCGGATTTTAATTTTATGTTTCAGCTCACAACTTCCTGTTGAAGTCCTTGTACGTCGAGGCTCAGCATGATTTCCAGAGTGCCAGTCGGATAGTTTATTCCAGGGCAATCACAGATATGTTTGGGACTTATGCCGAGTAGAGATATCAACTTGTCGTGAAAATTAATGCTCGGTGTAACCATTTCGGCGGTGTTTATTCACCTTGGAGCAACAGAAAATGCTGATATAGAATTGTAAGTCTTTATATACAACAGCTTTCTATTTTTGTGATTTACCATGTTACCAGTTTCCATATTTATATTAGCTGTTTTAAATTCTCTGTATGGTTTAGGCCACTTCTTGCCATTTCCTATTAGGTTAAAATATATTCAAATATAGTTTAATATTCCTTGAATGCTAAGTATATTATGAAGGTTGGTATTTTGATTGAATATTGATTGGATATTTTCAATTAAAATTAAGTCTTGGTAATATCAATTTTGTGTTTGTCTCTATTTTGTATGTATTATATTAATTAGTGTGTACACATAGTATATGAAAACACCTGTAATGTGGGTAAAGTAATTTTTGCCTTAACAATTTATATGAGTTGATCCACAGCTAAATGTTTTGTATACATTTGAATTCAAAGTTTATCTGCAAGTGTTCAAGTATACTAAGATATTTAATGAAGATTCAAAGTGACTCTGGGCTTTGTGCTATGTATGTGCCATATGAGTAATATTTTTATTTAGATGTTAAACTCAGAGCAGGTTAAATGAAGGTGGTTGTTTATGTGTAAAACACCAAGCGAATTTAACTTCAACCATAGAAAATATATATATTTCAAGTACAAAATCAATAAACTGGTATTCTACATTGCAGACTATATATTAATTGTGAACACAAGATAGTAGTCCAATGTGTGTTTAATATATGTACATGTATCTGTTTAATAGTAGACTCCATGTCTATTGGGTATTCCATTGCATTCAAATTAAAGTTGTTTTGTTTTTTATGAATCTCTTTTTGTAGATAAAATAGCATTTAAAAAGTATAATGAAAACTGTGAACATGAGCTGCATTTAATAAACAAAGTAGACATTTTAACTTCCTTGTATATTATATTAATATTTCTTAGTATATCAATTATTTATTATTTAGTAGATGAAATTCTACTTAATCATTTATATGATGTGCACAGTTTCACTGCGCCAGGGTGAATATAAACCTTTAAATACAAACACCAGTAAGGTCCAACACTGGATAAGTCAAAACACCAACGTGTTTACTTCATGGATTAGGAGGCCGGAAGAGGCGAGCAAACTAAACACAAAACAATGTGGATTTCATATCCGGAAAGTTACATAATAAGGTAATTATAATAAAGTGTCCGGAGACGGACCGTTACTGGCGTTACCACTTTTCTTCTTCTTTTTTTTTTTTTTTTTTTTTTTAAGTTTTGTCTTTTTGAACAAGTCAACTTTGAGAAAACACATTATCAGCCAGTCAAAACTAACAAACAGGGATGTCAATAAGAAAAAACACTAGCAATGACGCTTCCCTTAGCATAATTATGCCTAGTTTCTTGATCTGTAACACAAAATTATGATGAATAATACTAAAGGCAGCTTCATTGGGTTAGACATACCCCTCTTGCTATCTGGGGATTATTCTGCCCCGTGCAACCGAGTAACACAATCACTAAAAAATTCAAGTTCATAATCGGACAGATAGCGCTGGACGTCTGTTTGAGGCCGCTTGGGTCGATCTTTTGGTTGATGTTGATGGCGAAGCTGAAGGGTGGTTTCTGGCTCGGGAAGTAGGGATCGTTGAAGCAATAGGAGATGGAGTCTCTATGGGTGTAACATGGAGGAGGCTCGTATGTAGCAGTTGGATGAGGTTCATACGAAGTCTCGGCTATGTCAGTCGGGAATCGGAGGAGGAGCCGGTGGTGGAAGTACAGGGACAAGGCGGAGGAGTAGCCTCATCGTCTTCGGACAAATGATCGGAGGAATCTCGGCGATGCGGAGTATTTGTGGTGAGAACAGTCTTTTGGAACAGCTGGCGAGACATTAAAACACTCGGATTGTTTGACACGGCTACGAGGATCGGCCGAAGTTGAGACCCAGCAAAACTTGCGTATGTTACCACCAATCACCATCGACGGAGGTCACCATGAATATTCGATCTCGCGGCTCTAGATTTGTTCCCATCAGAAGGTGATGTATACCAAGTCACCGACGTTGACCCTGACACTGACTAGGATGGCGATTGTTGGAACATTTGAAACGCTCGCTCATTGGGTGATTTGCAGTTCGTAGCTCATGCTGACGTTTAATTGAGTTCACTGTCTTTTTAATGGAATTTGAACGTTAGAAAACTGGGTCACGTGTCTGTGTCCACATTTCTCTTGCAGACCAAACCCCTGTTACGAATACGAGAGTTCATTTCGAGCGGTTCGACAACTGATAATAACACAGGGGTCACAACACTACATCCTGGATCCTGACGAAGGGATTTCACTCTCTCACAATTCACGATGGCTTTTCTCAGCGCAGGATTTTTGTTCTGTGTTTTTTGACACGGCCCTACTTCGATAGATATCCTGGGCGATTAAGTAATTCATCATTGCACAAAGCTACAAAAGCCTGGGGCGGGATCGGTCCGAATTACTGCGAACCGGGCCATCAAGTGAGATGCAACTCGGCACAGAGTTTGTAAGATACCGTCCCTGAAGAGTCTGAGCACGCTAACGTCAGTAACAAGCATAGTAGCAGTGAATTGATGTCACACACACTCTCGTAAGACTAAGATAAGTTGACGCTCGCGTTTGATGATGTTCTGCCGCGAAATTGAACCAACTGTTTTCAGGAGGGTCGGGACGAGTCTTGTTGAAACATTAGTTGCGGGCGTAGAGCGTAGTGCCTGAGCACTGATGACAAGAGAGCGACAACATGTTCAATAGCTTTGGTCCATAGTCCAATGCGTAAAGCTACGGTGTACGACAGTTTTTAACTGATGGGCTGTTGGATGGTCTAATTTGAGGTGGAGAGAAGTCAATAGACCCGTCGAGAACACTTCTGGGCACGATGATACATTCATCGAGTTGGGTGAAGGGGATCTGTACGTTTTCACGGACCATGAGGCCATCTTTCGCGATGGAAGCTTACCTGAATGTATCGTTTGACATCTCGGATGCAACATGTCGGATTGATGTCTGATATCTGCTCGCTGTAGATAGGAAGGTCGACACACGTGGACTAGCAGAAAATTCTCCCCTGCATAGCTTTTCAAATGCCTGAACACACGGCTTACTGTCCGTTTAACACACATGTCTTGTTGGCCGATTGGATTATGTAAGACTGAAATGCTTGATAGCGGCGGCGATCGATAGGGCTTCGTTTTCACAGGGGATCCACGTCACTTGGACGACAGCGGAGCTTCGCGCTGAAGAAACCTGCTAAATGCGTGGTGTTATCCCGAGAAACGTACAGCGTTGCACCTAAACCGTGATTTTTGCTTGCTCCATCGGTGACGATCCACACTGTATCAGAGGGTTGAGGAAGTACTATAGAACGGTTAGACAGTAGAGCGTCTGAGCGGCACTGAATGCTTCGTGGAGACCATCAGTCCACTGAATTTTATCTCGTGAATCTCGTCCTGCGACAACATCATCTAACGGGTGCTATGAAAGACAGCGCTGTCTTTGATTACACGAGAAAGTACTTTGTATGCACCTATGAATGAGCGTAATGCTGAAACCGTAGGTGGGGCACTACATGTCGACAGTGTAGCAACACGATGTGGTAGGGCTTGTAAAGCGATCCTGACCGCCACACCCAGCCAAGTATGGTTGTTTGCCTGGGAGCAATTGTTGTTTTACTAGCACTTAAGTTCAGACTGTTTTGTTGCAGGGCTCGTAGTACACGTTAAAGCTTTTCAAAAGCTCATCAGGCGTGTTTCCTCCACAATATAGGTCATCGGCGAGTTTCGCCGACGATGCCCTCTTGGACACAATCGCCTAGCACACGGCACGTTAGTTCCTCAAGCGAGGTTTTCAGAACCGGCATGCCCATCGCTGATCGAGCATATAACGCGAACGCCTCGGAAAGGAGTTACGACGCCGCAAAAACTTCATAGAGTCCTTGCTCAACGGGATCTGATAGAAAGCCTTTGTGAGATCTGCCACGGCGAGGAATTTCCATTGAGCGATTTGACGAAGTGTTTGGAGTCGACATTCCGGCAATGAGTGACGGTTGAGGTTTACTGTACCTACCGACATCAGCGAATGCTGTGACCAGTCTGAAACCAACCGTTAGGTTTCTTGACTAGGAAGGAGGGGTTTAGGTATTCCACCGACACATTGACATCTTCAGGTTTTTAAAATACACCAAGCTGTTCAAGTTCATCAAATTTGTCTTGAAGATCGTTCAGCTGACTTTTACCATATTGCGGAAGGCGACCTTTCCTTTGTGGAGGTAAGACGGGCCCCATGTTTGACTTTAGCTTCGAATGGACCAACAGCACCATTGTAAACCGGAAAAAATTTGAGTCGAAAACACTATCATACTTGTGAAGGATGTTCCAAAAGCCCTGTCTAGTATCTTCAGGAAGATGTTGTCTGGATCCACGGTTACAGTCTTTGAATGGTTATGGTCAGGCTGTTTTAGTTTACAGGATTGGTGTATTGTTCTCCGATCAACTCGGCTTCTGGAATGTATGTCGCGCGTACCTTACAGAAGTGCTCACTCCTTTTAAGAACCTGAGGCTCCTGCGTTAAGTTAGGAATGCGGACTTTACCGGACACACAACGTAAGCAATGAAGGCGGAGGCCACTTGGCGGTTTGACTGTCATGTGGCTCAATAGAAACAACCGGACACTGACTCGACAGATCATTCGGAATGTCCATTTCAAGGAACTGACCTGGCCAAATTGTTGACCGTTCAGGTGCCCATAGGACATGCCTCCTCCTGATAGCATGACGGTCTCCGGGTTCGGTATCGAACCGTAACTGCACACAAACTGTGTTGCCGATGAGAACTTGGCGCTTCGCAGGACAAATGGAAATGTCATTTTGTTCCATGAATGGAATTCCCGCCAAAATGTCTGTACCAAGGTTTTTCAATGACAAGAGCATCAAGGTATAGTTTTGTGGTTACCATGAGTGAACACAGTTCGTGTCTCGCCGACAATTGTTAGTGACGAGGATCCGTCAGCCTGGCTGGCGGATTGAGAGCTACAGGTTACTCGCAAATTTAGATCCTTGGCGACCGATGCACGGATCATGTTGCCCGTCGCTCCGCTATCTACTGTTAAGCGAACAGGGTGATGCGCGTTGAATGCGTCTATATATGGCGATTGGGCAACTCTCACCCTATTTGTATTTTGCACTTGGGTTTCCGGTCACTACCGGTTGCGAGTGATCGTTTATCTCACTGACAGTATCTAGCTCGTCGTCAGAATTTGACATCTGATATTCCAGTTTATCTGCCTAGCTTTTACGAGGTAATGTCTATCTTCAATGGGCAGGAAAGCGCATTTGCTGAGGAAATGATTGTCAGGTCTGCCGGCGGTTTTGCACAGACAACAAACTTTGGTAGGACGTGTATTGTTTGACCTTGAGCTACGCTCGTAGGAAGTTTTTGCGTGGTTGAATTAGGAAACGACTGACGGCAGCTCTCATGACCTAAGCATCATCAGACGCTTGGAGTTTTCTATCTAGTAATGAAGAGAGTGCCTGTGAAATTTCAGGTTTGATCGAAGCGAGAGTGCGAGATCGGAGTTCGTACCGTATCTTTGTTTCACGAGCTTAGGTAAAGCGGGGTGAACGAGTCGTAACCATGTTAACACGACAATTTTCTAATGTCGGAGACAATTCCTCATCTTCATCTAGAGGCCGGCCGTGATGAGAGATACCCATACCTTGACGAAGTAAATTATCGTCGACGAACGCGACAAGCCGTTGATACAAATCCTCAGGTCTTTCGCCTGGTTCAAGTCGAATAGAACTAAAGTCAATCAAATGTGCACCTGTTGTTTGGAATCCAAAGTGTAACCTGATAGACTGCCATATTTGGTCTATAGATGTGGACGATTTGACGATCGAATTTCTTGATATGACGGGACAATAGTTTGCGATCTGGCCGAGCATGAGTTCCAATGTGGCAACTTTCTGTCTTTTTGTAACACGCCATCATCTACGTCATCAACGAAGCCTCTGTGAGGCGAGTTTTTAGATTTGACCTCCCACGTGACCCCAGAAACTAAAAATGGGGCGAACTTAGAATCTAACAACAATGTGTAAAGTAAATTTTGTTTCCAATTTTCAAAGGAATTCACAGTCTCCTCCTTTGTGAGGCTCCACTGTTTCGGAGCACGATGTGACGACGTCATGTTTTATTTCCTGTATGCTTTTATACAAGCGGACTTGACAAGTCTAGTGTTTATACAGAGTTGGCGTGAAAGTTCGTTTCGTCGCTGCCACCACGCCAGGGTGAATATAAACCTTTAATACAACACCAGTAAGTCCAAACATGGATTAGTCAAAACACACGTGTTTACTTCATGGACTAGGAGGCCGGAAGAGGCCGAGCAAAACTAAACACAAAACAATGTGATTTCATATCCGGAAAGTTACATAATAAAGGTAATTATAATAAAGTGTCCGGAGACGGACCGGTTACTGGCGCTGCTTGTAATGAGCTATAAGCAATAATATATGTTGATATATGTTGTGTTTGTGTTCATGCCAATATGTATAATATGGAAATTGGCTATTATGTTTTATTCACACAATATAGATATCACATTATTTATCATATTACCTGTATCATTAAATGTTAAAACCCTTCGCAATTGCACCTTTCATCTCTTACTCAACCTCAAATACCCAGTTATCTCCCATTTTCTATACCACTCTCTCTCCTTCTCTCTCTCCTCTCTCTCCCCTTCTCTCTCTCTCCTTTCCATTTATATGTAGCTACTTTGCCTGCTGAGTGTGTATTAATCATATTATTTTTGTATATTTTATATAACATGACCTTTCGCCGCTCACTACATATAACTGTGTTTGTTTTTGATAATGGGTAATGATCTTGAGTCATACCGAGCGGCGATTGGTTGTTTTTACATGCGTACACATTATGTTTTAACACATACATTGTAGTCAGTACCTTTTACATATGAATCTTTATAGATTATTAAGTGGAATATGTTCTAATTTAAAGTACTATGCTATAAAATTAACACTTATGGTTCAGTTATCTTTATCTGCCCTTGTCGACAATCCATGCTTCTTCTTGATTATACAGATATTGTTGATCACCTGTAACGATGTTCATCCAAATCCAGGCCCCATCCCACATTTTAACGATATATCTTTATTTCATCTTAACATTCGGAGTCTTAGAAATAAGCTAGCATATCTAGAGAATTTAGCATCTGATTGTGATATAATATGTGTTACTGAGACTCACCTCGATATATCGATAGCAGACGACGACATGCTTCTAGATAGGTATGATATGTTCCGTATAAGACCGTGGGGCTCCGGGTGGGGGGATTATTGTATATACTTCCAATGTCCTGTGCACTAGTCGTAGAGCCGACTTAGAATTCCACATAGGTGAAGTTGTGTGGACTGAGATCCAGTTTCCAAATAAAAAAATACCTTCTCTGCACAGTATACAGACCTCCAAATTGCATACACGCTTTTTGGAATTCCTTCCGGTTCTCCCTTGAATCCTCATTGTAGGCGATATCAATGTAGACCTTCTTACAGCAGACAGAAATCATCCTTTCATAAGCATAATAAATCACTTTCACCTCACCAATGTAATAGCCAGACCGACTAGAATCGGGCGCACGTGCGACACACTCCTTGACGTTATTCTTCTATCTGACACGTGTAGTTACACCTTTGCGGACACTATTGATATAGATCGTGATATCTCTGATCATCAGGCGACTTGTGTAGAATTGACTGTAGGCACAACGATAACTAAAAACTTTAAGCGTAAATCTGGTGTTATAATGATGCAAATTTTGATCTTTTTAACAATAAATTAGAGACGACTGACTGGACTGAACTTTTCCTGGCTTCTCTGCAGAGTCCTAGTTTCCTGTCTAAAATTGTCGAAGCCCTGGTAAACCCTGTAGCAGAGACAGTAGCAGCGTTGTTAAAGGATATGCTAATCCAACAGTTTCACCCCGTGTTTGAAAGCAAAGTAAAAAATCTTGTCGAAAATGACTCTACAGTTCGTGATATTGTCCAGTCCGAAGTTAAAAAATCTGTGTCTGATGTCATTGACTCCAAAATAACTCATTGTATGAATAAAGAAGTAGATTCCTTACAGCGTCAAATTCAGAGTCAAAACTCCAAAATATCGCTCTTACAGAACAAATCGCCAAACTAGAGTCCGGGCAACAGACGCTATTTATCTCGCACGAGAAACAGGAAAAATATTCGCGTAGAACGTGTTTAAAGTTCATCAACTTACCTGTTACTGAATTCGAGGACACGCATACTTTTGACCCTCTAAAGGCTATTCAAAAAGTATGTCGCGACAAATTGAACATTGTTATTGATGACACCCAAGTTTCTCGCTGTCACATTTTGGGCGCTATCTCCACGGAACGCAAGGTCACTGCAATTGTGCGTTTTGTCCGTTATACTGATCGCCAAAGGGTCTTCGAGGCAAAGGCAAAGTTAAAAGGAAATCCTGACAAAACTCTGGTAGTTGAGGCCCTGACGAAACACCGCCAACGCCTTGTAAATGTTCTAAACAAGAACCGCTATCTAAACAACATCAATGCGTTCTGGACCAGGGATGGCCAAATCTACGCCAAGAAAACCCAGGACAGTAATTCTAGAATTATGGTTCGAAATGACGAGGATCTCATTACGCTTGGTTGTGTTATCGACAACCGAACTCCGACTAACGGTGGTAGTCAATAAACACTCCAAAATTTCTCTAAGATAAACTAGACTCAAAACATCTTCATGTTTAACTGTCTATGTTCAGTGATTTAGGATTCTATTGTTCTAAAACTAGCCCTTTTTCATGGCAAAAACCACTTATCGAAAATGTCACTAAATTATATGTATTTAATATCTAAACTGTCATAAATTTGATTTACCAAACTATAGTGAAACATACTGTAAAAATGTCAAGTGTTCCCAATCAGAATATGTTTTTTTTTTAAAAAGCATTATTTGAAATGTTCCCAATCATAGTTTTTGCATGTTTTCCCTGCCAAAATATAGAGTGTTATGGAGTGGCAACCACGGTCTTAATGTGCAACTTTCAATATGACAAATTTATGACAGTGTTTCAAAACAAAATATGAAGTTTTCTGGTGAAATATAAAGCTCTCCTTGGCACAAATTACTTAAATGTATAGATACATGCATTTTAAAATTGTATGTAAATTGAGAAATATTCCATATAAAAACTGGGCTTCCTTTCATCATGTAAATTTTCACTAGTAAGTTTTTAACAATGTATACTGCGACGTATAGTAAATTAACCCTGTAATTCAAGTATTTTTTTCCCGTATAGAATAGTTAAAGTATGTTGCAGTATCATTGGGATGTTCTTTTTTATTTTTATTCTCTATCTGGAAGAGTTCTAAACATATTAAGTAGTGCATAGCATTTTTTTTTTTTTTAACTATAAATTTTCTGAACCTCTAAACTCACAAATGCATTTATAGCAAAATTTGACTATAAAAAATGTACATATTGCAGTTGTTTTGTAAATATATGACATATATAATGTATCTTTTGAACGTTTTGCCTTTTTTCTTGCTTTGTTAAAGTTGTTTTTGAATATTTTATTGTTTTTTGCTATTGCTACACATATACTTACCATATTATTATAAATTTTCTGAAACAGCCGATCTAAACCCTAGTTCTCATAATTAGCTAAACCTGTCTAAAAATGTGTTTTCTGTTGTTTTCTTTTGTATCTGTCCTTATTTTTCCTTCTCTGCTTCTATCACTTTTCTCTAAAGCTATCACCTGTCAGTCCGTCTCCCCCCTTTCCCACTTTGACAATGAGATATCGAAATACATATACATGTACTCTGTGAAATATAAAATTACTTCTGGCAACCTCCAAATATGTATGTTTTTCCATTTTTACCCCCAATAATGGGTAGTTGTATTAATACCTGGAGGTGTGCCATTGGTGTTTTTTACTTAAGAACGCATTCTTCTTGTGTATACAAAAGGTTAAATGTTTTAAGCGATAATGACGAGACAGATTCCTTTTATGTAATGTTCAAAACTGCTCTGTATTCCAGTGTATTTTTCGCCTATTTAACTTGTTTGCAAGCATTACTTCGAAAAGATAACATTGCCATTTTCTTAGTAATAAAGTTTTATTGTTTTACACATATGATTTACATAGTAAATCCGGTATAGACATAGATATACGCAAACGCGAACATCTTTCAGCAGGAATTTTGATAAATATCCGAAACTTTGGAAAATGGCAATTGTTATGCCTTTATTTTAAAAAGGTGATAGACATTCCGTAACAAATTATCGTCCAATATCTCTTTTGTCCACTGTTGGTTAAGTTTTAGAACGTGTTATTTTTAAACATATATTTAATTATTTCATGGAAAATTCATTATTTTACGAATACCAATCTGGTTTCCTCCCAGGACATTCCACTATTTATCAATTAATTGAAATGTACCATAACATTTGTTTATCCCTCGAAGAAAGAAAACATACATGTATTATCTTTTGTGACATTTCAAAGCCTTTTGACAGGGTGTGGCATTCTGGGTTATATATAAAGTTAAAGTCCTATGGAATTGGAGGCGAATTATTAGTTTGGTTTAAGGACTACCTAAGTCAAAGAAAGCAAAAGGTATGCGTTAATGATACCTTTTCAAGGTTGGGAAATATTGATGCTGGGGTTCCACAAGGTTTCATCCTAGGCCCTCTATTATTTTTGATATACATAAATGATATTGCAGATGTTTTTGACTCCGCGTCGCGTCTTTTTGCAGATGATACCTCTCTTCAATGTTCTTCCTCTTCTTGTCTCGAAATTCAAACAACTTTAAACAAAGATCCTGAATCATTAAACACCTGGGCAAAAACATGGCTAGTGTATTTTAATCCAGATAAAACCGATGTTCTTTTTATTTCTAACAGTAATGAAATAAATGAATTATTAGAATTAGAATTAATGGTAATATTTTAGACTTTACCGACCGTCATAGGCATTTGGGTGTGGTATTCAATTCTAGTGCCAAATGGGGAGATCACGTGGAAGCAATATATTCTTCAGTAATGAAAAAGTTAAATTTGTTGAGAAAATTGAAATTTTTAATAAAATGTGACGCTTTGCTCAGAATTTATCGCGCTTTTATTTTACCTGTATTAGAATACGCATGTGAATTATGGGATGGTTTTTCAAACTCTGACTCGGAAAAATTAGAAAAAGTTCAAAAGGAAGCTGCTAGAATAATAACCGGTCTTCCCTCTTATGCAAGTATCGATTCTCTATATTTTTAAACTGGTTTAGAATCTCTATCTTCTAGAAGGAAAAGGAAAAAACTTCATCTTCTCTATAAAATGCGCACAAATCAAACTCCTGATTTTCTTACTTCTCTACTTCATTCTACCGTTCAAGATCAAGCTTTTTAGAAATTCACTAAAACCGGTTTTTGAATCTTCTCCTTCTTACTTTGGCATTGGTGACCGGAAGTTAAATATATTGCATACAGAACTTAGACATCAATGTAGTTCCCTAAATTACGATTTGTTTAGGATAAACCTTGTGGAAACTCCATGCTGCAACTGTGGACATATTTGTGAGAGTGTACATCACTTTTTTTTCGAATGTAAAAATTATAGTGTTGAAAGGAATTTGCTATTGGAAAGCCTAAATAATATGAATTTAAATGTTCTTATTGATTTAAATTTAATCTTGTTTGGAAATGAGGATCTGTCTCTGGAAACGAACACAGGAATATTTTTATATGTTCAAAACTTTATTAAATTAAGCAAAAGATTTTAATATTAGACGAATACCTTTATTGTTATACACCTATCAGTTCTTTTCGATATCTCTTTTGTGTATTTCTGTGTTATCTAGAAATCGACACGTTATTTTAGATATTATGGCAAGTTGGTACTAAGGCGACGATTGCTTATGGATTTGATGGAAGACCTGAACAGCTAGGAGAAAGATTTTAGGAGTGTGATGGACATTCTTTGAGAGGGAAGGCAAAGAACGAGATAATTAGTCCAACTGTTGCCGCAAATTATTATCTATTAATTAAGTCGATTTAGTATTACAATTTTAAGACATTGAATTTTCTTCCTCTCCTTACTCCCCCTCTCTCCTCTCTCTCTCTCTCTCTCTCTTCTCTCTCTCTCTCTCTCTCTCTCTCTCTCTTTCTCTCCAAAGTGTTCTTATTTACTATTTAATCATATTTATATACTTCATTACTTTGCATATCATGTTTGTATTCGTTCTGTATTTTGGAAAGGGTGGCAATATAAGTTGCATAAAACTTGTACCCAATCCTTTTGTATATATTTGCAATAAAATATGTAAAATCAAACTGAACTTTTTTCTCAAACAGGTAATGTAGATGACATGTGTCAAGTTTTTTCAGATAAATATTTAGGCATAGCAGACACGCGCATTCCTTCCAAAATTGTAACCATTAGGCCAAATAATAAACCATGGTTTGACTCGGACATAAGACGAGAAATTAGGAAACGAGATAGACTGCTTCATAAATATCAATCTAATCGCACTCCGTTAAATTTAAATAACTTTAGAAAACAGCGCAATAAAGTTAACAAACAAAAGAAAAGAAAAAAAGAATTGTTTTATGCGGACATTAATGGTCTCCTCGATAACTTTAGTAATTCAAATCCCAGAAATTTTTGGAAACTTGTCCGCAGACTTTAAAAATTCTGATGTATCTAACTGTATTCCTCCTTTGCGGAGTGCGACTGGAATTATTGAAATTGATGACTACACACAGGCAGAATAATTTTAAACGACTACTTTATATCAATATCCAATATTGATGACAGGGGGGTGGAAGTTCCTATTGCTGAACCTAGAACTGACTCTATAATATCTGACGTACCAGTTACCGTAAATGCCATAATTGACATCCTCAAATCATTAAAAAGTGGGAAAGCAGTAGGACACGATTCAATTAGTCACATTATGCTAAAAAAACACTGCAAGTGCAGTAGCCTACCCTCTTTCCATTATCTTTCGTACCTCATTAGAGACTGGATCCTTTCCTACACAATGGAAACGTGCATTAGTTATTCCTATATTTAAAAAAGGTGACAAACAAGATCCTTCAAACTATAGACCCATTTCATTATTATGTACAATTGGTAAAGTATTTGAGAGACTAATCGCAAAGTACTTACATAGTTATTTGTTAGATAATTCGCTTATTTATAAATACCAGTCTGGTTTTCAACCTGGACATTCTACTACTCATCAACTCATAGAAATCTTTCAAAATATATGTGATAATTTGGAAAAAAGACAACCAACCTGTTTAGTGTTCTGTGATATCTCTAAGGCGTTCGACAGAGTGTGGCACAGGGGATTGGAAAAAAAAAATTAACTAGCTATGGTATATCGGGGAAATTATTGACATGGTTAACTGATTATGTTAAGAATAGGTAGCAACAAGTATGTTTGGGGAATGCTAAATCTAATGCTAAAATTACTAAGGCAGGGGTGCCTCAAGGGTCTGTCCTTGGTCCCCTTTTATTTATTTTTTATATTAATGATATTACTGATAATTTAGACAGCCTATCTAAGCTGTTCGCTGATGATACTTCTCTTCTATGCACTGACAAATCCCCACAAGTTATAGAACAAAAAATGAATAACGATCTTTCGAATATCCAATCTTGGGCCGATAAATGGTTAGTGAAATTTAATCCAGTAAAAACACAAGCTATCCTCATTTCGAATATTGACCTTAATTATGTAATGGATATTGTTTTTAATAATGTAAATATCGACTTTGTTGATAGCCACCGACATCTTGGAGTGTATATAGATTCTGAGTGTAAGTGGGGCAGACATATAGACCATATCAGTAAAACTGTCACGAAACAATTAGGTGTTCTACGGAAATTAAAATTCATTCTCTCTAGACAAACGTTAAGCAAAATTTATAGAACTTTTATTCTTCCTATATTGGAATATTGTTGTGAGTTGTGGGACGGTTGTACGGTCGCTGAAGCTGAAATCTTAGAAAAATTACAATTAGAGGCAGGTCGCATTGTTACGGGATTACCGTCGTTCTCAAGCAGAAACTCTATATACTGTGAAACTGGGTGGGAGCCCTTATCTAACCGACGGTCTCGCAGAAAACTCCAACTCTTTTATAAAATACATCATGGGCTAACCCCAACCTATCTACAAACACTCCTTCCTTCTATAGTTGCTGATAACACCCAACACCTTCTTCGTAATGCAGAAAATTACACACTTCCTAATAATAGACTTGAATCTTCAAATATATCTTTTTTCCCGTCTACCGTTCGTTTATGGAACCAGTTACCTATAAACACCAGACATAGCGAGTCATTCTCTAATTTTAAACATGCTATCCAGAACCAAGACGTACCTGTAATACCCGACTTTTTTATTTTGGAGACCGTAAATTAAACATTATACATACAAACTTAAGAAATCGTTCAAGTTCATTACGTAGCCATTTATTCAGAGCCAATATTGTAACAGATCAAAAATGTCATTGCGGTTTCCCAGTTGAAGATCCACAGCATTTCTTTTTTAATTGTAATTCATATAGTGACCAAAGAATCATTCTATTTCGACAGCTAAACTCATTTATTCCACTCTCTGTCAATTTATTACTTTTTGGAAATATGAACTTAAGTACACAAGAAAATGAATTAATCTTCATGCACACTCAGCAATATATCAAAGATACTCATAGATTTTAACTTCGTCCTTCTATTAATATCAAATATTCCCATATCTGCCTTACTCCCAACATCTTACTGGTTTTGTATTTACACTTAAATTATATTTGTATAACCCTCCGATACTGACGACAAAAGAGAAACGAATATTCAAAGAAAGCCTAGAGTGACCAGGAGAAAGACAAACCGAAGACAGGATGATATGAACATTGAGAAGTCGAAAGTTAAGAAAAGTAGTTTAGAACTTCTTTCGTCTTTATCGGAGGGGTAGATTTTAGATTTTAAAATAATAGTATATTACGAGTTGAAACTTGAGGAGCATACTGGTTATAAAATAGCTCTCTCCCTCCCCCACCTCTCTCTTTCTCGTTCTTCCCTCACTCTCTCCCTCTCTCTCTATCTCAAATACAACTTTATATATTATGTATATATTCTCTTGTAAATGCCATCTTGTCTGTAACTTGAATGTTTTATTATTTTTGGGAACGGGCTTTATATAAGTTGTATAACTTGTGCCCAATCCCATTGCACATTTTGCAATAAAATATGTTTAAATCAAATCAACAGTTTTACGCCAAAACTTTGTGACTCTGTTACGTCATCAAACTCGATTATACAGATTTCATATTTCAAACACCTATGGCATACATGTGTGCCTGCATGAATTAAGATTAAAATTAAACTTATAGTCAATGTCATACAAGTCACATATGCTACATCAGTACAATTGTTGTAGAACATCTTTACATCAAAGACCGATTGCCGCATGTCAAAATAAGTTTTAGTTGTATGACCTTAATCACTCTGGAAGGTCACGGTAGTAAAATGTTGAATTATATGCTGAAATATCATTTTACATTAACACAATTCCTTTGAAACATCAGCTAAGTTCATGTATGGTATAAATGTGTACGCTTACAATCGAATTACGTTAATGGTCAGATCTTACCCCAAGAGCACAACATAGTTCAAGTTATATGTGTCGTAAGTTTCATACTCACGAAACAAGAAGAGCTTTTGATATGTTATTCACCACCAATAGTTACCAACATTTTGAGAATTGCAATATTTACAATGCATAGAGTTTATTTTTAAAAAGTCAAATAAGTGTTCAAAATTAATTTTTGCGGTATATTTACTGCCTAAAAGTGATGATATTTGCCACTTCAGTGCAGAAGAATAAATACACACGGTCCGACCATGAGCTAAGTTGTGGTCTGCTATTTTATTTTACATTTTTACAATGGTATCAGTAATTATAAAGTGACCTTTTCACGTATACTCTCATCTAAACATACATAAAACGTAAAGACAAAAACTAATTTGGTGCATAAATGCTGCGTTGTAACGAGTGGCTATAAAGCTTCATGATTTTCACGGGATCTCAGCGCATTTACAATTTGGTGTATAATAGTCATACTATGGAAAGATATTTAGAACAGTTTTTTGTTTCAATGTCATATCATACAAATTGGCAGAGATATTGACTCATGAAATTGGCAATTTGATCATCAAAGTTAAATACGATTGCGACCGTTCGCCAATTTCAGCTCGAGTTGCGTCTTTTTGATCATCATTTAACTTGCTTACTAGTTACTGAAACCAAAGGTATAGAATTGCATAAAGACACAAATTTTCATAATATTAACATATACATGTACATCGTTGTTTGAATGCTGTTAGATCTGCCCGTTACTAAGACGCGCAGTGTTACGTGTTAATAACCACATATAAAATATATACAAAACTTGTTTATACAAAAGTGGCGGCTTCATTTCACATAAATGTTGAGGTTTCGTTTATAGAAATAGTATATCTTATTACCCCATCTTAGGCAATGATCCGTTCAATGCACATGTATGTTTCACAAAAAGTTATATACATTGTAATTTGTCCTCTATCTATATTGCATTTGTTGAATGTTGTAAATATGTTTCTGTACAGTTTTTTTTAATTGACTAATAATAAAGTTTGAAGTTTGAAAGCCTAGAGAACCGACAGGTAGTGATCCATTCAGTTGATTTTATTGCATCAGTTCCATTAAAATGTAATTTTAACAATTTTTTTAAACTTAAAACCTTTAAGTGACAACATCATCTAAACCACAAGTATGGTCACTGTTTAGACCCAGTAGGTAGCTAAATCGGCAGAAAGTTTGTCGGTCATTGTCTACAGTTTATGCGTCGAAGTCCAGATGAGTAGAACTTTTTAGATAGTTCCTCCAACTACGACTACTTGAGATTTTAATGTGCTTTTACAGTAGGTAAAAAGAAAAATATGCCATTTTGTTTATGTTGCATATTGATTTTATCGTAATGCGTTCTAACTTTCAACTTTTTCAGCGCTGTGTGTTAGTCCATATATGCAAATTGTGATCATCATATTGTGCTTGTCTGCCTGTCCTTCCATCTGTCCGTCTGTCAGCCCATTAATTCATGTGTTCGTGTGTTGTTTGTTTGTCTGAGTCATAAAATCATATCTGGAAGTATGTTCGTGGCATATGCAGTGTGGCGTGTCTGTAAGGACGCGTATACAGTCCGATTAAAAGACGGATGGAAGGAACCCCGTGTTGATACCCGTGTTTAACCAGATATATTATGTATATAATCATTATATTCGTTCTTTCTGTCTTTTTTGTTCGTTTGTTATTTTCGTTCGATAGTTATTGTTTTCTTTCTTCTTTCGGGCGTGCGTTTGTTCTTTCTCGACCGTTTGTTCTCTCATTACAGATAGGTCGATTTTATACGAAGAGAAAACTTATTATAGCGATCGTCTGATCGATAACATGATTATTTGCTGGATGGAAATCCCGTGTTTTAATCGCAATCAAATCCAGTTCTTTTTGAAATTCTTTGTCTTTTAAAAAGTTTTGTATATACTCTTCATTTATGGAGGAAAAAATTCAAAGAAGAAGAAGATTAAACAGGAGAGCCTGACGAGTTGAACAGAATACATAACTATTGTCCGACAAGTGTTCAAAGTTTCTTAAATTAATGCATTGTAAGCTTAATTTGGTGTTAACGTAACTATTGTAGTTTTATTGAAAACACCACGTTAAAAGATACCAATAAACAACACCACGTTAAAAGATACCAATAAACAACACCACGTTAAAAGATACTAATAAACAATTAGAACTAGATTAAGGTCATAATAATATCTAGAAGAAGAAAAAAAACGCTTTTGTTTTGAAATATGTTTTTTATGCATTGTTAATAGAACCATGTGCTACAGATGGGCAAGCGATCTCTGCTTTATCAGCCATATACACCATAGAGTGATCGAGACAAACAATGGCGACACCAACAGTATACCAAATTCTATAATAAGTTGGTAAGACAGAGCCTGGAAATAGACAGAATACCCACTTCTATAATTAGATGGCAAGACAAAGCCTGGAAACAGACAGAATACCCGCTTCTATAATTAGTTGGCCAGACAAAGCCTGGTAATAGACAGAATAGCCAATTATATAATTAGTTGGCCAGACAAAGCCTGGTAATAGAGAAAATACCCATTTCTATAATAAGTTGACAAGACAAAGCCTGGTAATAGACAGAATACCCACTTCTATATATAATTAGTTGGCAAGACAAAGCCTGGTAATAGACAGAATACCCACTTCTATAATTAGATGGCAAGACAAAGCCTGGTAACAGACAGAATACCCGCTTCTATAATTAGTTGGCCAGACAAAGCCTGGTAATAGACAGAATACCCACTTCTATAATTAGTTGGCAAGACAAAGACTGGTAATAGACAGAATAGCCACTTCTATAATTAGTTAGCCAGACAAAGCCTGGTAATAGACAGAATACCCACTTCTATAATTAGTTGGCAAGACAAAGCCTGGTAATGGACAGAATACCCACTTCTATAATTAGTTGGCAAGACAAAGCCTTGTTATAGACAGAATACCCACTTCTATAATTAGTTGGCAAGACAAAGCCTGGTAATAGACAGAATAGCCACTTCTATAATTAGTTGGCCAGACAAAGCCTGGTAATAGACAGAATAGCCAATTATATAATTAGTTGGCCAGACAAAGCCTGGTAATAGAGAGAATACCCACTTCTATAATAAGTTGACAAGACAAAGCCTGGTAATAGACAGCATACCCACTTCTATAGTTAGATGGCAAGACAAAGCCTGGTAACAGACAGAATACCCGCTTCTATAATTAGTTGGCCAGACAAAGCCTGGTAATAGACAGAATAGCCATTTATATAATTAGTTGGCCAGACAAAGCCTGGTAATAGAGAGAATACCCACTTCTATAATTAGTTGGCAAGACAAAGCCTGGTAATAGACAGAATACCTATTTCTATAATTAGATGGCAAGACAAAGCCTGGTAACAGACAGAATACCCGCTTCTATAATTAGTTGGCCAGACAAAGCCTGTTAATATACAGAATAGCCAATTATATAATTAGTTGGCCAGTCAAAGCCTGGTAATAGAGAGAATACCCACTTCTATAATAAGTTGACAAGACAAAGCCTGGTAATAGACAGAATAGCCACTTCTATAATAAGTTGGCATACAAAGCCTGGTAATAGACAGAATACCCACTTCTATAATTAGTTGGCAAGGCAAAGCCTGGTAATAGACAGAATACCCACTTTTATAATTAGTTGGCATACAAAGCCTGGTAACAGACAGAATAGCCAATTATATAATTAGTTGGCAAGACAAAGCCTGGTAATAGACAGAATACCAACTTCTATAATTAGCTGGCAAGACAAAGCCTGGTAATAGACAGAATACCCACTTCTATAATAGTTGGCAAGACAAAGCCTGGTAAGAGACAGAATACCCACTTCTATAATTAGTTGACAAGACAAAGCCTGGTAATAGACAGAATACACACTTCTATAATTAGTTGGCATACAAAGCCTGGTAATAGACAGAATACCCACTTCTATAATAAGCTGGCAAGTCAAAGCCTGGTAATAGACAGAATACCCACTTCTATAATTAGCTGGGAAGTCAAAGTCTGGTAATAGACAGAATACCCACTTCTATATTTAGTTGGCAAGACAAAGCCTGGTAACAGACAGAATACCCACTTCTATAATTAGTTGGTAAGACAAAGCCTGGTTATAGACAGAATACCCACTTCTATAATTAGTTGGCCAGACAAAGCCTGGTAATAGACAGAATAACCACTTCTATAATAAGTTGGTAAGACAAAGCCTGGTAACAGACAGAATACCCAATTCTATAATTAGTTGGCAAGACAAAGCCTGGTAATAGACAGAATACCCAATTCTGTAATTTGTTGGCAAGACAAAGCCTGATAATAGACAGAATACCCACTTCTATAACTAGTTGGCCAGACAAAGCCTGGTAATAGACAGAATACCAACTTCTATAACTAGTTGGCCAGACAAAGCCTGGTAATATACAGAATACCCACTTCTGTAACTAAAGCCTGGTAATAGACAGAATACCAACTTCTATAATTAGGTGGCAAGACAAAGCCTGGTAATAGACAGAATACCAACTTCTATAATTTGTTGACCAGACAAAGCCTGGTAATAGACAGAATAACCACTTCTATAATTAGTTGGCAAGACAAAGCCTGGTAATAAACAGAATAACCATTTCTATAATTTGTTGGCAAGACAAAGCCTGGTAATAGACATAATACCCACTTCTATTATTAGTTGGCAAGACAAAGCCTGATAATAGACAGAATACCCACTTCTATAATTAGTTGGCAAGACAAAGCCTGGTAATAGACAGAATACCCACTTCTATAATAAGCTGGCAAGTCAAAGCCTGGTAATAGACAGAATACCCACTTCTATAATTAGTTGGTAAGACAAAGCCTGATAATAGACAGAATACCCATTTCCATAATTAGTTGCCTAGACAAATTTTGGTAATTGACAGAATACCCACTTCTATATTTAGTTGGCAAGACAAGGCCTGGTAATAGACAGAATAGCTACTTCTATAATTAGTTGGCCAGACAAAGCCTGGTTATAGACAGAACAGCCATTTCTATATTTAGTTGGCAAGACAAAGCCTGGTAATAGACAGAATACCCACTTCTATAATTAGTTAGCCAGACAAAGCCTGGTAACAGACAGAATACACACTTCTATAATTAGTTGGCAAGACAAAGCCTGATAATAGACAGAATAGGCACTTCTATAATTAGTTTGCAAGACAAAGCCTGGTAATAGACAGAATACCCAATTCTGTAATTTGTTGGCAAGACAAAGCCTGGTAATAGACAGAATACCAACTTCTATACTTAGTTAACAAGACAAAGCCTGGTAATAGACAGAATACCTACTTCTATAATTAGCTGGCAAGACAAAGCCTGGTAATAGACAGAATAGCCACTTCTATAATTAGTTGGCCAGACAAAGCCTGGTAATAGACAGAATACCAACTTCTATAATTAGTTGGCAAGACAAAGCCTGGTAATAGACAGAATACCCACTTCTATAATTAGTTGGCAAGACAAAGCCTGGTAATAGACAGAATACCCACTTCTATAATTAGTTGGCAAGACAAAGCCTGGTAATAGACAGAATACCCACTTCTATAATTAGTTGGCAAGACAAAGCCTGGTAATAGACAGAATACCCACTTCTATAATTAGTTGGCAAGACAAAGCCTGGTAATAGACAGAATACCCACTTCTATAATTAGTTGGCAAGACAAAGCCTGGTAATAGACAGAATACCCACTTCTATAATTAGTTGGCAAGACAAAGCCTGGTAATAGACAGAATACCCACTTCTATAATTAGTTGGCAAGACAAAGCCTGGTAATAGACAGAATACCCACTTCTATAATTAGTTGGCAAGACAAAGCCTGGTAATAGACAGAATACCCACTTCTATAATTAGTTGGCAAGACAAAGCCTGGTAATAGACAGAATACCCACTTCTATAATTAGTTGGCAAGACAAAGCCTGGTAATAGACAGAATACCCACTTCTATAATTAGTTGGCAAGACAAAGCCTGGTAATAGACAGAATACCCACTTCTATAATTAGTTGGCAAGACAAAGCCTGGTAATAGACAGAATACCCACTTCTATAATTAGTTGGCAAGACAAAGCCTGGTAATAGACAGAATACCCACTTCTATAATTAGTTGGCAAGACAAAGCCTGGTAATAGACAGAATACCCACTTCTATAATTAGTTGGCCAGACAAAGCCTGGTAATAGACAGAATACCCACTTCTATAATTAGTTGGCCAGACAAAGCCTGGTAATAGACAGAATACCCACTTCTATAATTAGTTGGCCAGACAAAGCCTGGTAATAGACAGAATACCAACTTCTATAATTAGTTGGCAAGACAAAGCCTGGTAATAGACAGAATACCAACTTCTATAATTTGTTGACCAGACAAAGCCAGGTAATAGACAGAATAACCACTTCTATAATTTGTTGACCAGACAAAGCCAGGTAATAGACAGAATACCCACTTCTATAATTTGTTGACCAGACAAAGCCTGGTAATAGACAGAATACCTATTTCTATAATTAGATGGCAAGACAAAGCCTGGTAATAGACAGAATACCAACTTCTATAATTTGTTGACCAGACAAAGCCTGGTAATAGACAGAATAGGCACTTCTATAACTAGTTGGCCAGACAAACCCTGGTAATAGACAGAATACCTACTTCTATAATTAGCTGGCAAGTCAAAGCCTGGTAATAGACAGAATAGCCACTTCTATAATTTGTTTGCAAGACAAAGCCTGGTAATAGACAGAATAGCCACTTCTATTATTAGTTGACAAGACAAAGCCTGGTAATAGACAGAATACCAACTTCTATAATTAGTTGGTAAGACAAAGCCTGGTAATTGACAGAATACCCACTTCTATAATTAGCTGGCAAGTCAAAGCCTGGTAATAGACAGATTACCCACTTCTATAATTAGTTGGCAAGACAAAGCCTGATAATAGACAGAATACACACTTCTATAACTAGTTGGCCAGACAAAGCCTGGTAATAGACAGAATACCCACTTCTGTAACTAGTTGGCCAGACAAAACCTGGTAATAGACAGAATACCAACTTCTATACTTAGTTAACAAGATAAAGCCTGGTATAGACAGAATACCTACTTCTATAAATAATTGGCTAGACAAAGCCTGGTAATAGACAGAATACCCACTTCTATAATTAGTTGGGAAGACAGAGCCTGGTAATAGACAGAATACCCACTTCTATAATTAGTTGGCAAGACAAAGCCTGGTAATAGACAGAATACCCAATTCTATAATTTGTTGGCAAGACAAAGCCTGATAATAGACAGAATACCCATTTCTATAATTAGTAGCCTAGACAAATTCTGGTAATTGACAGAATACCCACTTCTACATTTAGTTGGCAAGACAAAGCCTGGTAATAGACAGAATAGCTACTTCTATAATTAGTTGGCAAGACAAAGCCTGGTTATGGACAGAATACCCACTTCTATAATTAGCTGGCAAGACAAAGCCTGGTAATAGACAGAATACCCACTTCTATAATTAGTTGGCAAGACAAAGCCTGGTAACAGACAGAATACCCACTTCTATAATTAGTTAGCAAGATAAAGCCTAGTAATTGACAGAATACCCAATTCTATTATTAGTTGACAAGACAAAGCCTGGTAATAGACAGAATACCCACTTCTATAATTAGTTAGCAAGCCAAAGCCTAGTAATAGACAGAATAGCCATTGGCAAGACAAAGCCTGGTTATGGACAGAATACTCACTTCTATAATTAGCTGGCAAGACAAAGCCTGGTAAAAGACAGAATACCCACTTCTATAATTAGTTGGCAAGACAAAGCCTGGTAATAGACAGAATACCCACTTATATAATTAGTTAGCAAGACAAAGCCTGGTAATAGACAGAATACCCACTTCTATAATTAGTTGGCATACAAAGCCTGGTAATAGACAGAATACCCGCTTCTATAATTGAGATGGCGGCTTCCAGTGTAGATCGTCGACGGTTGGCTCTGACATATCTGGTATTTTGAGTGCTTTATACTGTGAATTTTGAATAGAATTTCTGCAGATGAATTGTGCTGATTTGTAGTGATGGAGTTTCCATACTCTTTTATCGAACTATGCCTTTTATATTGTTATTTCGAACGCATTGATAAACTGTATA
>SAYR01037756.1:115953-128548 GCA_004382745.1 Argopecten irradians irradians | reverse complement strand
AAAATGTTTATATGTTAAGTATTTAGCGGTTAACTACACTTTTAATGGTATTTGAGTGCAAGTAAATGCCCGGGCGGTAGATATATGATCCCCGGGCGGTCTTGTACTGCAAATAACAAGATTACGAATGGGTTGCGAGATCGTGAATTTTGCAAATCCGTTACTCTTTCATTTTTCAATATTTTCACACTAGTTTTTGTCAAAATGTTTATATGTTAAGTATTTACCTGTTAACTACATTTTATATGGTATTTGAGTGCAAGTAAATGCCCGGGCGGTAGATAAATGTTCCCAGGGCGGTCTTATATTTGCAAATAACAAGATTACAACTCGGTTGCGAGATCGTGAATTTTGCAAAGCCGTAACTCTTTCATTTTTCAATATTTTCACACTAGTTTTTGTCAAAATGTTTATATGTTAAGTATTTAGCGGTTAACTACACTTTTAACGGTATTTGAGTGCAAGTAAATGCCCGGGCGGTAGATATGTGTTCCCCGGGCGGTCTTATATTTGCAAATAACAAGATTACGAATGGGTTGCGAGATCGTGAATTTTGCAAAGCCGTAACTCTTTCATTTTTCAATATTTTCTCACTATTTTTTGACAAAATGTTAATATGTTAAGTATTTAGCGGTTAACTACACTTTTAAATGGTATTTGAATGTAAGTAAATGGCCCGGCCGGTAGATATGCTGTTCCCACGGCGGTATTTATATTGCAAATAAACACAGATTTACGAATGGCGTGCGGAGATCGTTGAATTTTGCCAAAGCCGTAACTCTTTTCATTTTTTCAATATTTTTCACACTAGTTTTTGTCAAAAATGTTTATATGTTTAAGTATTACCTGTTAACACACTTTTAAATGGTATTTTGAGTCTGCAAGTAAATGCCCGGGCGGTAGATATATGATCCCCGGCGGGCTTGTATTGCAAATCACAGATACGAATGGGTTGCGAGATCGTGAATTTTGCAAATCCGTTACTCTTTCAATTTGTTCAATATTTTCACACTATTTTTGTCAAAATGTTATAATTATGTTAAGTATTTACCTGTAAACTACACTTTTTAATGGTATTTGAATGTAAGTAAATGCCCGCGGCGGTAAGATATAGATCCCCGGGCGGGTCTTGTATTGGCAACTAACAAGATTACGAATGGGGTTGCCGAGGATTCGTGAATTTTGACAAAGCCGTTAACTCTTTCATTTGTCAATATTTTCACACTGTTTTTGTCAAAAAATGTTTTATAGTTAAGTATTAGCGGATAACTACACTTTTAATCGCGTATTTGAGTGCAAGTTAACATTGCCCGGGCGGATAGATAATGTGTCCCCAGGGCCGGTATTATATTTGCAAATAACGATTACTTGATGACAGTAGATGACATAATCCAGCGTTGCAGAGATCGTGAATTTTGCAAAGCCGTAACTCTTCATTTTTCAATATTTCTCACTTATTTTTTGACAAAATGTTTATATGTTAAGTATGTAGTGGTTAACTTACACTTTTAATGGTATTGAGTGCAAGTAAATGCCCGGCGTAAGATATATGATCCCCGGCGGTCTTGTTACTGCAAATAAACAAGATTACGATATGGGTTGCGAGATCGTGAATTTTTGCAAATCCGTTACTCTTTCATTTTTCAATATTTTCACCCACTATTTTTTGTCAAAATGTTGTATATTGTTAAAGTATTTACTTGTTAACTACACTTTTAATGGTATTTGAATGTAAGTAAATGCCCGGGCGGTAGATATATGATCCCCGGGCGGTCTTGTACTGCAACTAACAAGATTACGAATGGGTTGCGAGATCGTGAATTTTGCAAATCCGTTACTCTTTCATTTTTCAATATTTGCACACTAGTTTTTGTCAAAATGTTTATATGTTAAGTATTTAGCGGTTAACTACACTTTTAATGGTATTTGAGTGCAAGTAAATGCCCGGGCGGTAGATATATGTTCCCCGGGCGGTCTTATATTTGCAAATAACAAGATTACAACTGGGTTGCGAGATCGTGAATTTTGCAAAGCCGTAACTCTTTCATTTTTCAATATTTTCACACTTGTTTTTGTCAAAATGTTCAGATTTTAAGTATTTAGCGGTTAACTACATTTTTAATGGTATTTCAGTGCAAGTAAATGCCCGGGCGGTAAATATATGTTCCCCGGGCGGTCTTATATCTGCAAATAACAAGATTACGAATGGGTTGCGAGATCGTGAATTTTGTAAAGCCGTGACTCTTACGTTTATGAATATTTTCATGCTATTTTTTAGATTAAGTATTTATTCGTTATGTATCTATCTGTAGACTATACTTTCATCGGCGTTTGAATGAAAATAAAAGCACACCGGATTTATACCTACAAATAACAAGATTACGCGCGCGGTTCGGTAGCGAGATCGCTAATTTAACGAAGTCGTACCGATTTCTTTTTTTTTTCTATAATTTCACACCTTTTTTTCGACAAAATTATCTATATGCTATGCATCTATCTGTAAACTATACGTTCAACGAAGTTTGGATGAAAATAAATGGTCTTATATCTACAAATAACAACAATCCGGATTGCTTGCGAGATTGCTAAATTAGCGAAGCCATACCGCTTTCTTTTTTAAATATTTTCACACTACATTTTGGCCAAATTATTCATGTGTTAGATAATTATATGTAAACTATATTTGGATTGGTGTTGGTATGCAAATTAAAGCCCGGGCGGTCTTATATCTACAAATAACAAGATTACGGCTCTTCACTGAGGTTAGGTTGCGAGATCGCGAATTTCGCGAACCCGTAATTCTTTCGTTTTTCAATGTATTCATGCTATTTTTGGTATAAATTATTAAGACGTTAGTTATCTATCTGTATACTATACTTTTAATGGTGTTTGAATGAAAATGAAAGCCCGGGCGGTCAATATGGATTCCCCGGGCGGTACCGGGCTTTGCCGGGCGGTGCCGGGCTGTGCCGGGCGGTACCGGGCAGTACCGGGCGGTACCGGGCTGTAATTAGTACGTTCCTGTTAGTCCGAATGATTCTGACTATCTATCCCCTTTTCCGCCCACGTCAGTATATAAAAAGCGGATAGATAGTCAGAATCATTCGGACTAACAGCATGTTTGCGTATTGATATTCGATAAAAAGAAAGAAGGTTCTATGCAGAGATTGCAGAGATATTGATCTTTATCTGAATATCTTCCGTTTTCATTCCGCAATTCAGTATGTACTGTCATTCTTAATTCCGTATTTCGTTCAGTGTAAAGGCGAACTGTTTGCAGTTTATGGATATTTCCTCCCTTGTGATAGAGGTAAATCCTTTAAATTGCTACTTGTCATAGGGTTCTACATGGATTGTAATCAAATTTGGCAAGAAACATCCTTGGGGAAGGCAGAACAGCGTTTGTATAAATCTTGACTCTGACCCCCCCCCCCCCCCCCCCCCAGGGGCAGGAGGGGCGGAACCGAATAGGGGAAATAGAGGTTGTCATATCAAATTTGTGTCCCCCATAAAGTATCCGGATACTTTTTTGCTCATCAAAAAAGTTTTTTGCCCATCAAAAAAGTATCGTCCCTATCAAAAAAGTATCCCCCCATGACATCAATAGTGATTGTTATAATTTTAGTTGGCAGTTAATTAAATGGTCATAAAGATATACCAGGAGTCCCTTTACAGGTGCCAGGTAACTAATTACACCTGGTCAGGTATTACCTAACTATTATGTTCACACTGTACTATCAATTACCCTGTCTGTCATGTATGTTTTGTATAAATTGACCTCTTGTGGCACACAAAGGTGTGCCCAGAGTGTATTAATAAAATCTGAAATCTGATAAGTGGTGGGACGGACAGGTACAGGTGTGGCTATATATAGGCACTGTCAGATACAACATCTGCATAGCATATTTGACCTGTACACAGTGGTATTACCAAATGTTACCTGTTACGTCCTTGTTAAATAAGCGCTTGTTAAAGTGGAGTGCTCGTGAAGATATTGTCACCGATGCACAATTTGGTTTTAAGCCTGGGTTTGGTGATGCTATCTTTGCGTTGCAAAGTTTAATTATTAATTCTATAGAGCAAAACAAACGACTATATTGTGCTTTTATTGATTACAGTAATGCTTTTGATAGTATTAATCATCGGTATTTATGGCATAAACTTTGGAAAAGTGGTATTAGAGGGCGATTACTTAATGTAATTTCATCAATTTATGATAATGTACGTTCATGCGTGAAACTAAATGGTAAACTATCCGCCATGTTCGATTTGCATGTCGGTTTATTACAAGGGGAATCTTTGTCTCCCATGCTATATTCTTTATTTGTAAATGATATGGAAAGTGAATTTATAAACTCGAATTGTCAAAGTTACCCCTTACAGTTACTTAATCTTTTTATGCTAATGTATGCAGACGATACAGTCTTATTTTCCGAAGACGCTATTGACCTCCAGCATATGCTCAACTGTCTACAGACTTACACAGTTAAATGGAACTTAAAAGTAAACACAGATAAAACAAAAATTGTTATATTTAGGAAAAGGAGAAGAATATTACCTGGCGAAACATGGACTTTCAATGATAAATCTATAGAAATTGTTGATAAGTTTTGTTACCTGGGTTTGGTTTTTAATTTTAATGGAAGATTTGCTGTAGCACAAGATACATTAGCGTCTCAAGGCAGGAAAGCATACTTTCAATTAAAAAGAAAAATGAAAAACTTTTGTCTTAACACAGAAACAAAAATATCCTTATTTGATACATATGTTACATGCATATTAAATTATGGTTGTGAAGTGTGGGGGCAAGATGTTTCGCCCCAAGTTGAAAAAATTCACCTCCTTTTCCTTAAAGACATACTTAATGTTAGAAAAACAGTCAATACATCTATGGTGTTTTTCGAAACGGGTAGATATTCATTGTATGTTCAACGTAAGACAGCTGTTATGAAATATTGGTTAAAACTATTGAAAACAAACAATTGCATTCTGAAATCTTGTTATGATGCACTAGTCGAATTGAATAGCAGAAAACCTAATTGTAAAACGAATTGGGTCTATCATATTAAGCACGAACTTTGTAGTTTGGGATTTGGATATGTTTGGAAAAATCAATGTGTTTTAAATGAAAATCATTTTTTGCAAATATACCACCAACGTATTAATGATGTTCTTGTTCAAGAATTATATAGTGCGTTTGATGTATCTCCTAAATGTTATTTGTATAAACATATTGTTCATAATTTTTGTACACAGTTCTATTTAATTAAGCCTGTAAATCATAAATTCAAGAAGTTTTTAAGCCAATTCCGTATGCAATGTCATAGTCTTAATATCGAATCCGGACGTTATAATAATATTCCTAGAAATCAAAGGACTTGTTCATTATGTGATAAAAATGACGTCGAAGATGAAGTACATTTTGTTCTTCTCTGTCCGGCATATTCTGAATTAAGAGAAAAATACATTAACAGATATTTTTATCATAGACCAAGCGTGCATAAGTTTATAGAATTATTCTCTAGTAAAGATGTTAAAATTTTGAATATGTTGGGTAACTTTTTGTTTTGTGCAACAGAGAAAAGAAAAACTCTGCTCACAATTAATTAAATGATAAAATTGTTTTTTTATTTGCCGTCAGCATCAACGTAGGTTCTGTTGTGATCACGTCTTTTATACATATGTAGCTTATTAGCATATTGAAATACTGAAATATTGTCCTCCGCCATCTTATACTTGTATACATTGTATGTCATATTATAATGATAATAATTGTACTGTTCCCTATATGCTTGTTATGCATTCGGATGAAATAAAAAAACTTGAAAACTTGATAATTAGTTGGTAAGACAAAGCCTGGTAATAGACAGAATACCCACTTATATAATTAGTTAGCAAGACAAAGCCTGGTAATAGACAGAATACCCACTTATATAATTAGTTAGCCAGACAAAGCCTGGTAATAGACAGAATACCCACTTCTATAATTAGTTAGCAAGACAAAGCCTGGTAATAGAAAGAATACCCACTTCTTTAATTAGTTAGCAAGATAAAGCCTAGTAATTGACAGAATATCCACTTCTATAATTATTTGGCAAGACAAAGCCTGGTAATAGACAGAATACCCACTTCTATAATTAGTTGACAAGCCAAAGCCTAGTAATAGACAGAATAGCCATTGGCAAGACAAAGCCTGGTAATAGACAGAATACCCACTTCTATAATTAGTTGGCAAGACAAAGCCTGGTAATAGACAGAATACCAACTTCTATAATTAGTTGGCAAGACAAAGCCTGGTAATAGACAGTAAACCAAAGCTTGCCACAAGTCAACTGAAAGACAGTGTCCTCTTTTCTTTATTTTTTGTTGATATATATCCCTGGTTTAAAGACCTGCTGATCGTTGTGTTATATTGATGTAGGTGTTATAGATATAAGGTTTTAGGAACCTGATGTTTAATCAGTATTTGTGTACGAGATGATCGGGGAAGTAATGTTAACCCGCTCGTGTCATAGAGGCCGTAAGGCTTTCTCTTGATGATATCTAAATATCTAAAGATTTAACATAACGATTGAAAGAAGACCAGACATTTGTGTGTCTCGTTTTTGTGTGAATTGTATATTCACTTTGAATTTAAATAGTGTTATTACATTTCATCGTAATATATTTATCCAGATAGAAGTAGGGAATGGATTTGGTTTGGTCCGATCATTACAATTGGGTCACTGCTGCGTGGTCCCCTGTGAAAATGAATACGAACTTAAATTCACAAAGATTAAAACTTTATTTTCCAAACATTAAATACCAGTGAATACCCGCTCTGCTACTCTTCTATCTCTCAGTGTCTCTTGCCTTAACACAAGTATTTATGTACGACAAGATAAGAGACAGTTTGTATTATGTAGGCTACGTCTGTGGATGTATTACATCAAGGCTAACGCCGATCTATTTATAACCCAGTTATTGTGACTCGTTAGTCTAGACACACTGCATGCTTCCTCTACTTATTTATTTAGAGGCATATGTCTATTTGACGACAAAAGCAACACTTTATAAACAAACATTATTTGTGTCATCTCAACATCAATGTTTAATTAGTCTATTACTTCATGATTATGTTGCAAAAATTAGTTTTTCCTTAATTATCTTAAAATCAACAGAATTTTTAATTCTATTTCATAGTGTGTACTGGGGGTAATCTGTATTACTAAAGGTCACCTGTCATTTTTACAACAGTGGACAAATTAAGTTGTGTAAATGTACTGTTAAACACCATTGTCTGTACTAACTTGTCTCAGTAAGCCAAATTCAGAATTTACATAAAAATGAGTTTGGCAACATTCCAATGAAGCTTCCCGTCCATACAGGTCGAAATCTAGCACGCTTTCAATCAAACTTGCTCGGGACTGTCACTAAAACTGCCACGACAAAATGGAGATCCTCGGCATGGACCTACCAGTGTGGGTTATTCTGTTGGTGATACTTTGTGTCCTCTACACAGTGTAAGTATGGTATATATTGATCAATGATAATTCCAAATACATAATGGCAACAGTGACTGAAGTGTTATACAATGTGGCTCTTACGTTGGAACTTGAACAAAAAATAAGAATAGCGACGTCGATTCTTTTATTCATTTCTTTTAAATTTGGTTATATTGCGTGTCTTCATTAAAAGATATTGTTTCGACATAAGATCTGTAACTATTTTTTTAAATACGTATAACCATTTCATAACCTATGCATTTACGCTTATATATTTTCAAAAAGAATGTTAAGCTTGGATGCCTACTATGCGTGAAGGTAATGACACACATATATAGATATACAGGCGTAATTCTGTACCTAACCAATGTGCATTGCAGACAACATTTTAACAAAGACTATGAATCACTGACAAGATGTTTTTATGATCAACCAGACTTAAACTGCGTCTTACTTTTGACAATGTCCTAGATGTTTAGTAATCATATGACATAGCGCGTGGAAGTAAACATGTATATGTGTACTATTGCACTTGGTATCGCTGTTATTCTAGGTTGTTCATAAGAGTAGAATGTCACCTGTGACAAATAATGGGTTTAATGGTTTAAGACCCTTTTTAAACTAGTGATTTTTGTATCGCTTCCTAGGCGTAGTTGAACATAACTTAGTTACTAAAAAGTGTCTACTGAAAAGTATACATTCGTCCCAACCTTACATAATACTGAAGCGAATGATTGTAATATAAGATATTTTGATTAGAGTTATTCCCCTTGATTTCCGGAAGTTTATAATGATTCTTTAATTAATTAATGACTAATCAATGTGCAGGTCTGGAATATTGTAAATAGTTTCTAATTTTACAGTTACATGTAGGAAAGATATATATAGCAAATTAAAAGTGGATTACAGTTGAAATAAATAAGTATTTAATTATTGAAATTCTGTATACCAGGAATAATTTACTGATTCTAAGTTAAGTAGCTCAGAATGATTGTCTATGGAGAGCACGATGTAAGAGGCGAATCTCTAGATCTGCTTCGGCAAGGTTCTGTCAGTGACCAAGCTGAATAAGTTTGGGCCCAGCTGAGAAAGTTGGGGTTCCACTGTTGCTACCACTATGGGGTATACGTTGCAGGGTACTGCAGTACAGGGTGACGGGGTGTCAGTTCGATACCAGGTGTTCAGTAACACAGGGCGGCGTGTTGCTTGAACAATGAGACAAGGTTTGCCAAAGCTCTAGGTGCCGCGGTAAAAGGGTGACTCGGTATTGTAGTCACAGGTGTCTCGGTATTGGTGTCGTGATAATGTGTACTTTGTACACGAGGAACTGACTGTCATAGTGAAGCAGCCTCTTTACTTAGACCTGTGGTATTGAAGATACAGGGTGCTCAAGGTGATTCAGTTGTTGTATTTACCAGGTGTAAATGAATTGGATCATGGTTGTTAACATGTGATTATGAGTCAAGTAGACTAGCCATTTATTTGTATATATTGTTGGCAGTATTTAGTTTGTTGTGGTTAACAGTGCCTGGGTCCAAGATAGAACTTGGTAACGGACCGTACTACAGTTGTAGTTGCAGTACAGAGTAGCAACAGGCATAGTCGGTCACGCGACCGTTACAATACTGTTACTGTATATATTTGCATATTATAATCTATAGCCGCCATTTTCCCAGCAAAGAAAAAAAGACTCGATGTGTCTGCCTTTAGAAAGTCGGATCCAGACAAACCAGCGCTCCCACTATGCTATAAACACACGTAAACACAATTGCATGGAACCCTGTGGACTTGCAAAAGTAAAATGTACCATTTTGTTTTGCATATTTTGCCAATATTTACAACCAATACAACAATATACCAGTCAACAATAATATCGAAGGTTAAAACAGATCAAAAGACACATTATATCAACTGAGTTATCTTCAATAGGCATACACAAACCGTGAGTTTAAACGGCGTCTTAAACCTTATTAGTACGTTACGTGACAGAATACTGGATTCTGATTGGCTACACACATGGTTACTATTTGCAATAGTGCCCGTGCAAGTGGACACTTTTGTAGTGACGCGAAATTGAACGTGAATGCATGGTGATGGCACCATAACATGACCTCATTATAACGTTGCGCTTCGACCAAGACGTCAAGATGGCGGACAGGCTGTTGTGTGTATGGATGGAAGCAAATGTTGCTTTTCTACAGAAGACAGTTCACTCTCGTTGTATATTGATCTACCTTTAATCTTCATGAAACTGAATTCCGTTTAATAGAAACACAGATTTCTGCGATAATGCATATGTTGTACTTTTAATGTGTGTGGAAATGAGAATGGCGTTGCGAAGTGAAGCTTGACGTGCTTCTGTTACGATTACATGAAAACGGGTCTCATGTGAAGATGATGTACGAAGCACATTATGGCCTGGTTGAGAGGGCACTATTGCAGCATAGTATTGTCTCGTAATGGGATAGTGCCCTCGCCTTCGGCGCGGGCATTATTCTATTCCTCGACAATACTATGAGGCAATAATGCCCTCTCAACCAGGCCATAATAGATAAACAGAAAGTGATCGGAACCAAAGTAATATATTGAGGCAGGTTAACTATAGATATAAGGAGCTAATTAGCATTGGATACGGCAATTATGCTAGTTTACTATATATGCGGATATTTTTCGACAGCAATAAGAATAAATCTATAAGGTCTTAATTTTGTTTTTTTTATATGAGATTTTATGAAACCAGTCACAAAAGTTTTTTTAACATTATTTTTGCGAGGCCTGGCAACATGAAGCTGTGTTTAATAAAAGCACATATGGATGAACACACATTTAAGATTATTTTTATCACATACCTAAATTTTAAAGAGCCACTGCTTTGTCATTACGTCCTCTCACCACGAATACAAGTCATCGTTTAAAATCATATTTATTTATGACGTCACATTGGATTTCCAACCGATAAAAAGCGACTGGAAATAAAAATATTACACGGTTATCAGGCGGAATATGTAATACATAGAGGTTACAGAACGAGTATTCTGAATATAGAATCTATTCCGAACGAGTGAATTTTTTTTCAAAAAATACTAATTAGATACCAATTACATGTATATAAAGCTCGTGTATTTTGTAACTTACGAATTGAATTCCATATCCAATTACCCCGTATTGTGGGACCTGTTTCTACAACAATTAAATCATCTACAACAAGGTCAGAATCATTATCAATGCTAAATACCAATGAACCCATAAATAATGTTAAATACTCATTACTATTCAAATGTCAAATACCAATCAATAATGTCAAGTAGATATTATAATGTCACATGAGATATTCCATTCACAATATCAAATAACCGCTATCAATGTCAAATGTTCATTATAAAATAATTATAATAATTTCAACTTCGTTTAAAAATGAGAACAACCCCCCCCCCCACACACACACACAATTCTACCATCAATATCATACGTATTTACGTTGTTTTACATGTTATTTTTGTAGTTTGATGAGTCGAAGCTTCTTCACATTCAAACGGATGGGAATACCTGGACCAACACCTGTTCCAATTCTAGGCAATTTACCGGCCATGGTTATGCAGGTAATGATTTCAATGCTTTAAAAAATAAAAACACTCACAGTTCTGATGTTTTGATATACATGTAATTATATCTTATTTTGTGTGTGTTTTGTTATGTTTTTGTTTTTAATTGTTTGAATTTGTAACTAAATGCCATCTGATTATAATACAATTACGAACCTTCAATGACACTAGTAGCATTGTATACGATTCTGTGTTTTTTTTCCATTAGGGTATCCGTGCTTTTGACCAAAATGGAATACGAAGATATGGGAAGGTATTTGGGTATGTTAAATTCCTATAATCATTACGGAGAAAATATTATTTTGCGTTTGCATATTTCAGAGTTGTCTACACTTACGAGTAGGTATTGGATGTGACGTCATGTGTCTGCGAGCGTCATAATTTTCGGAGAAAATGACGTACATTGCGCTCACAAAATAACGAAGTCATAATGAATACTACCCACAAGGGAGCTAACTTTCTATGTACTATGTACAGAGGGATATATGGGCAATTGATTATGTATGTATGTATGCAGTTTTCATCGCATTTACTTTTAAGTAAAGTCGTTGATAGGGCAGTGATAGACCGATGCTCACTTAAATTTTCGGTTTGGGTTTACGGGGTCCGATGCTTTGTATTATTGAAACAAGGATATAGCTACGAATTACCATATCAGTCCCTAGAGAATGTACTGGCACCTGCTGTTGTCATCGCCTTCTTTCGATATTTCACCTTTAGTTTTGGATAAGCTGTGCTGACGTCATTCGTTATCTTGACTTACAATAATGTGTTCATAGTTTTGGTTACCGTCTGCCGAAACAGCAAATGCATTTCGTTGTTTGTTGGTTTTTTCTTTTATCAATATCATTGCCTGAACATTTTTATCATCGCATTTTATTTCATATGTTACGATATTGTTAATATATAGCAATTGGAACTAAGCGATTTGCTTTATATCTATACTTCTATTTCTTTTAGTCATTACGATATGATCGCTTCCAACCTAGTTGTAGCTGACAAAGAGATGCTGAAGGAAATTCTTGTGAAGACAGTTTAACAATTTCCCTGATAGAATGGTTTGTATTAATAAATATCTTTAAAACTTTCCACTGCATACGGAATTCATGTGTCATGTTCCATTCTCTCAAACCCAAATTACAATTGGGTAGGTCATTATACAAGTTAACCTACCTTAGCAACGCGCTCTGTATTAATATCATCTGACACAATAAGCGGCCGTTTATAACACATATGACCTGTGTACAGACTACTTGACTATAGAGACGGCTTCACTGGTCGTTATAGACAGATTTGACTGTATATATTCAAATTTTAGTGCTACGCACAAGTAACAAATTATGAATTGTAATGTATCTTTAGTTTAGTACAGTGATACGTTTTTGGCATCATGACAAAACTGTTCTTCCTATTGTTTAGACGATTCCAGAATTCAACGCGATTTGGAGTTACAACCTACTTAATACAAAAGAGAGACTATTTGGTAAGCATGATAGAAGTGTTATTACT